>JAQBSW010004506.1:0-68561 GCA_029291075.1 Eudiplozoon nipponicum | reverse complement strand
TCTATATTCAGAGCACCTTAACCGAGTTTGTAACGTCGTACGGCATTTACAAGTATTTCGCCTGTCATTGATTACCTACAATCTAATGTAACAAATGTCACAAATTCTACAAATAGCATTGAAAATAAAACAGAGTTTCAACGACGCAGTATATCAGGTGTGTTCTTTTATAAACAAGTACTGCAGTTTGAACAAAATAAATAGATCGGCAGCAATCAAGTTTCAATGATATCCTTAAATATAACGAGTACGTTGTCTTATCGTTAGTACAATGAAATATATAATATTTATCAAATTTGAAATGATACGTGTAGTCAATAATATTGTAACGACATCTTCAAATTCTTGTTGTTTGGACGAATCCGAAAACAACTGTTCTACATTTCCTTTAATATCTAGATTGAAAAGATCAATTTGCTCATTAAAATAGAGACTTATAATATGGATTCTTACTCTCATCGTAGAATAGCCAAATTATTAAATTTGTGAAACATTCTGTTGAATTAATTTTTTTAAATACAATTTAACACGGTGTAATATTGCATTCATGCCAATCAAACAGTGAAACATACATTCATGTTTTTTACTAATTTGAATATCATTACAGAATTGTTAGGTTCAAAATTATATAAGATTTAAGAGATGGTCTTATTATTTTTCCGATTGAAAATCTGTACGGTTCTTTACGCAAGTGCTTGAAAAAATTCTAAAACATTTTCATTTTTTAAGTTTTATATTAAGCAGAAAATTATTATATTTGAAAACTATATAAATATTACAATTCGTCGAGCGCGTTATTCACTTATATTCTAAAACATTAAACCCAATATTTTGAACTGTCTTCCAAATTTGAAACAAGATTTGGGATGTAAGCTAGCTTCATCAATCAAGGCAAATCCTAGGTTGAGAACGAGAAAATATGTAACGAATTGCTTAGGAGAAAAAAATATCCTATTGCGGTATGCGTAGAAAAATTACTTTCTTAAATAAGCAGATGTGCCTGAGTAGAAGCTACATGTGTACATAATCTGAACAGGATTATTTCGAGGCTCCTTACGTCACCTAGATTCTGACAGAACTAATTTATTTATTTTTGTTAAAGTTGACATTTTGTGACGAAATTAAGTCAGAATTTTTAACAATCTCTTTGTTACAATAATAAATTTATTCGAAAAATCGTTATCTGACAAGCTTACCGATTGGAACTGACTTTTGCCATTACAGTTGTACATACACCGACGTTAAGTCCCTGCATGAAAAAGAAAGAAAAGCAAACAAATCTAAGTAGTTCATTCATTAAAACTAATTAAATCACAAACTTCAAGAGAATATTCTAACATAAACTTAACTTAAATTGTCTTTAAAATCATGTGCAATCACGTTACTTGAAAATTTAAATTACATATTTTAGACGTAATTCATAGCTTTAATTTACTGAAATGCCCATTAGTATTATTCTTCAATAGTTTAGATAATCTCTCTTAGATTTTTTTACTCGAATCTCAACAGGATCGTAAACTACTAATTACATTTTTGCTTCGTAAATGTAAAATTTACTATAAAGAATAATACATTCTGCAGTTAATAAAATACAAATGTTGATGTTGATTTAATTTTCAGCAAAAAATAACGTAAAATCGGAGAATAAAATGAATTCAAATATTTATTTTCCCCCAATTGTTTCATTATGTATATTTAAATAATATATATCGATTCATACTTTCTGTTATTCATCGTCAACATATACAATTATATACAATTAGACACAAAGGAATCTGCTATTGTTATGAATTTACCTGATGTGAGCACAAACAAATCCTGGGGAAATAGACAAAAAGAGATGTCTGTGCTAGTATGACTTTTGGTGGTAGTGGTGCCGTTGAAGATTCTGTTTATAATGCTGGATAATTTTCAGTTTCCGTGGTGTAAATGCTGATGGTGGAAATTTGGTTGGGTTGTTGCTGGTGGTAAGCATATTGGTGGTGGTCTCGAAAGTGGTAGTGGTAGTTCAAGTAGTGATGGTAGTGGTCGTAATGTTGGACGTGGTGGTAGGGATTTGGAAGTTGGTACACTTCGAATTATACATATTTTCAAAACATTTTGTCGCGATATTTTCCTTGATCTAGGAAAGCGATAAAATAGCGAAATTGATAATAATTATTTAGTACTTTATCTTAAATTTATGTGGATCTAATATATATATATATATATATATATATATATATATATATATATATATATATATATATATATATATAATGCAAATAACAGTACTCGAAATATTGTATATTATGTATAAGGTTTAAGGACAAAATAAAGTTTTACAGATTAAAAGACCGACAGGAAATATCTATAAATTTGAATCATCGCAGTTTATAATTGTAACATTAAGTATTGTGTTGTTAGATCATTATTTCCTTAATGCTGCATAATTTAAACGGACTATAAAATTTTACTATTTTCTACTTTGAACATTGTTTCCTGTTATTCATGCTTTAAATATTATCGATTTACATATTTGTAGAGCCTCATTCGATAGGAAAGAATTAGTCCAAGTTCTTAATATAATTTTATTATAATTGCAAAATGTGTTGCTTATTTATCATTTTCTTTCTATATGGCTCTCTTCTTATATTATTTTCATTAATAATTCTGCACAATCGTTTTCAGAATTGCGTAAATTAAGCTTATCAACACATTCAATCTGAAATGTTACATTGTAATTACACAGACACACACACAACACACACACACATATATATATATATATATATATATATATATATATATATATATATATTATATGTGTGTGTGTATCGCATAAGTTTGCCTAACTTATTTCAAGAATTGGTAAGGAAAGATGAGAAAGCGAAATTAAGTTTGAAATAACAGTAAATTTAATATAATGATTTCGTATATTCATATTTCTGCCGAAACGCCGCTCGTATTTTTTTGAAATTCACACTTCGTATTTTAACAAAACACCATTTTTTATATCACCAACTGACAGGGTGTCCAAACAAAATTTCTTTTATCTATTATTTACGTTCAGAATTAGGTCTATAAATATAAACCAAAATAGCTTGTCTGCATATAATTTCTACCAAATACCATTAATACACACACACTTACCTATTATATAACCACTACACATACATTTAAGATATAAGCCCTCAATTAATGAATAATACGTTAGCTGTTCGTTTGAATATTTATCCTTTCAATATGCTGGACATATATGTAACAGGCAAAAGCGTAAGATTAACTCAATAAACAGTGGACCGCAATTAATGCAAGAAATTTGTTTATCAACCGGTGAATAGTGTTGACGATTGCATATCTACCTCGAATAAGATTAAAACTTTAAAAAACAAATAAACAAAACATAGATTATGTAAGAATAAATATCTATAGATAGCATTACAATTAAATAAAAGGATTTTAAAGAATGAAACATTGTAAAAATCAAATATCTAAAATTTAGAAGGAATAAATTACACCTCAAACGATGTTAAATATGTTAATCACCCAACAGACAAAATAATCGAATGTTGTTACGGTGTTAATTTGAAGAAGATTTAGTAAAAGAACTTAAATGAAAACAAGTGGTTGAAATGAAACACTTTAAAGATTATATTGAAATTTAACCTAATGTGAATTAGTAGAAATTAGCAGCCGTTAAGCAAAACTAAATTAAAGACTATAAACGTAGTTATATTATTATGACAAAAATTAATATTTCGTATTTATGAACTGTTTCAAAAACTCTAACAATAGACTTGGCACTTATTCTACAATAAATTTACGGCGTTTGCTTATTTCTCTTTCTACAAACAATTTCAAACAGCCCTTTATACCCTTTGCCACCGTTGTTTTAAAAAATGGACCTAACAACTGTTGAACCAATGATGCATTCATTACACTTACTGTAGGTGTTACTTCAAACGATTCCAAATTAAATCTTGGTAAATTTTTACCTTATCGCAGTGTCATTGGCTTGCACCCATTAGGTTTTTAGTATGCCGAGATTGTACAGATTTTTAAATCGTATCTTATTTATTAATTTGTCCAAATTTGCATATAGCTTTATGCTCTCTTTTTCCATGACTAACCAGTTGCATTGTTTCTTCCACATAAGCTGGGTTATATTCACAACAGGGAATTTAATATAAAAGAAATGTTTTTAATGATGCGATTTTTTCATTTAATTAGGAGGTGAACTGACAAATGCTCGTGTTTATTTTGAAATAGATATTATTCTCTTTTTCGCAGTCAACATTTTTTTACTTTCGAAACACAATTCCGAATCTGGCAGGACCATTATCTTCCAGTCACTTTTGGATTGTTCCAGTTTGTTCTTACAATGTTCTACATCAACACTTCTTATTACTTCTCTCATAACAGATGCTATTTAGAAAAATGAAATTTAATTGCATTAAAATATTTATTTTAAATATGTATTTTTATCTTATATATGTTTAAAATCATGGATACTTAGGCAACATTTTATTAAATAGTTGATTATTAAAAAATAATATTTTGGGTTTGGATGCATCGTTTTCGATAAAATTTATACACAAACAAGCTAAACATACGATTTACTTTTATAAATATAAATCTGAACGCAAATAATTTATGAACTAAATCCACTTAGACACTGTATTAGCTGGTGGTTTAACAATTGTTCAAATTTTTAAAATATAAGCGCAAAATTTCTAAAAGACGTCGGGCGCGTCGTTCGCAATATCACTTAGCGACCATCAAGAGTAACTTTGGCTGTGTCTATGATAACTAATTTAGTCCAAGTGATATAGTCTCAAACCACTGAACCGTCATCGCATGTCACGTAAGTATTTTAAAAACAATGTCTTATTTTCATAAATTTAAAAAAATTACTATTTTACTCGCAAATGGTAATCATTCATTTCAATCAAACTTTTGACGTAATACAAGGCCTTGAAATTGAAAATAGTGAGATTGTAGTAAAATATCTTATTAAAGCAAATATTAGGAAATCACTACTATTTAAATTCAAACAGTTTATGACAAAAAATATACTAAACGTGGAATAAGAGGCCTAACCATTGCGAATTCTATTCAAAATGGTGATATTATTAATTATATTGAATATCTTACAATTCAGATTTTTAAAATTATCTTATTTTATTTCTTAATCATAAACATAATTATTTTTATTTATTTAAATCAAGTTTTCGAGCTTGACATAAATGCCAGAACAATTATATATATATATATATATATATATATATATATATATATATATATAGATCCATACAAACTAAGCATTGCATAATGTAGAAATTGCAATAAATCCAGTTGACTAGCTTCATTCTTATCGGGAACTCGTCAATTACACTCCAGAATTTTGCCATATACGCGGCTCGAACCGGATTGCATTTGCTTCGTAGTCTGTAACTCTAGGTCTAGATATGACATAGAGGTTAAAACTGAAAGAAAGTCTAACATAAACCATAATTTACTATATAACTAAAAAGTATTTGTAGTGTGTGAGAGTTTTGTGCATTAGATAGAGACACAGACTCCGAAGCAAATATGACACTGTTTGATCCTCGTTAGCGGTAAAATTCCGGACAGTACTTGAAAAGTTCCCAATAAGAACGAAGCCTGACTACTAAATAAATTTCCTTTGCTAACATATGCAATTCATAGTTTATTCTACCAAATGAACTTTAAATAGGATTGATGTTTATATCAAGCTCGCAAATTTGATTTAAATAATTTGATTCACCACTCGCGCAACCAATGATTATTTTATTTAGAATTATATGTATTATTATAAATAAAATATAAAGTACTTTGCCGCTTCTTATAAATTTCTGAGTTGAATCATTAGCAAATTTTACTTTATGCGAAGTTGATAACAGTTATTTTGCCTTTAAAATCCAGGTTTTTAACTATAATTTACAGGCTTATTTTTAAATTCTGATACCAGCTGAATTTTATACTTTATTATACATGTAGCATAGTAACTTTTAAACAAGACTTGCAGGATTTAAAACAATAAAAATTTTCCATGGGCCGGCAAGTCGACTCTTGTTATTCTTAATTGATTATTTTGTCGACTAGGACCAATCAATAAAGGCTAAATAATCAATTTACATTATAATAGATTCATAATATGAAGCAGCATATACAATATTCGTAATAAGCTAATTATAATTCATGTTTGTACAAATCCTTTCGTGAAAGTCTCACATTTTTATCTATTGCGCAGATATCATTAAAAAAGAAATGGATTAGTAAATGTTAAACAATACAAGTTCAGGTGTAAGCAGCAGTTATTCGCAAAAGCCCAATGAATAGCTGTTTTAAATTGGACTGATTTAAAATACAATTGCCCAAAATTTTAATCTTTTTAATTTTAATTTTTGTAGATTTATTTTTGTCACTTATATTCGCCGTTGTCTGCTCTCGTTCTTTAATGATATCAAGGAGTTTATTTTGTTTAGCAGACATTGTATTTTCAATTATTTGTAATGACTACGTTAAACAAACATTATATTCGTATAAGTTCGGCCATGCTACTTCAATTAATTTTTTTGTAAATTTATTTATTTCTTATTTATATTCTTATTTAAATAGCGTATATTTAAACTTTAAAGATCTATGTGTGTCATTATTTATCTATTTAATTATTTATTTATAGATAGTTTGTTTTATATATTTATTTATTTTCTTGTATATTTCTTTATTCCTTTATTTATTTGTTCAATTATTTATTTATTTATGTAAAGTTCTTGATTATTTTTTGTAATGGTAAGCGCAAAATGTAGTTGAAGATGATTAACCTTGCCCCCCTGGCTCTCGCAAAAAATATTAAGGAATGTAAATAATGTATTAGCATATTTAAATCTAAAATCATGCAGAGATTCAAAAGATTCAAATGAAAATGATTCCATCTCCTTAGTTTGGTTTATATTTATGTAATAATCAATAGCAGTATATATTGCTTCGCTTTTTTAGAGGGAGAATGAAACAGCAGTAAAGATTCAGGTATCACTAATGGACAAATATAGAGATATAGATATAAATATATATATATAAAGACTTGTTAAAAATTCCATATTTTCCTGCGAATAAAATATTTATAAGTGAGATACTTAACTGTACTTCACTCGATGAGCAATGTTATTTTTGTGATACAATGTTACGTATCTCCCCAGGGTCATTTACAAAGTGCTACTGAAGCGAAAAGGCTTAATTGCTCCCATTAAATGTTATACTCGAAATTGTTTTAATCCCTTGAGTACAAAATATCTTAGCAATAAATATACTATTTTTCCTTTTAAATTTTAATTTAATCAGGTTGAGTGATAAAATGGATTAAAGAATTCACGTTGATAAACTATACTGGTATTTTATGAAAATCCAAAAAGATACTTTTCTGATTAACTCTGATTTCTTCTGTCGTTGATTATGCATTGCTGACTTTAGAATACATTTTATTCGATTTTCATATCTTTGCGATTTATTGTTTTTCAAAAATAAATATTGTTCGCATTAATACAGTTCAAAGGAAATAAACATTAACGAAGAGAAGATCTCATGAGAATTTAACTGTGCGATTAACCAAGCACTCTATATTGTTACAAATAATTTCAAACCATATCTGTTTGTTCTATTAGATAATATCCTTCTTCAAATGCACTATCAATTTCTTTAGCGTGATTGTGTTTTTTTGAAAAGCGCCGAATTCTCTCTTATGCGTCAGGATTTTTAATTTCTGACTCCAAAAATGCGAATGCTCTTTTCAAGGCGCTTAGCCAAAATTTCGATCAAAATCTTAACTTCTCCTCAGGAAGTCGTATATTTTTTAAGTTGTCTATGTAAAACTTAATAAATTATAAATATTTTGACAAGCTCCATACGTAATTAACATTGGTAGCGACCGACAACGCGAAATTCAAGCGAGAGAAAACGCATATTCGAGATTTTACTTAGCTATCTATAATAAATTCAGAGGAAGTCACAACATAATTTTCGCCTCGTCATGTGACTTGACTGTAGAAAAGCACAAACGGTTCACGGTCAGAAAGAGCAGCTATTTTTTGTACAAGTAAGCAGTTTCGAACTGTTCAATTGCTGGAGACTTAAAATTTAGAGCTGCGTTAAGCAGCCGTTCCGTTGAATAAACCAACGGTAGTTTTGAATTATCAAATCAAAATAATCGAAACCTTTTTTAATCGCGTTTATTTAATCCCTATATGGTGCGTCTCCTTTAATATCTATACTAGCATATAATGTTCTATTTATTCTGTACGGCTTTATTGTTTTTTAGGTGTTTATGCTCTACGTTGTCACCAGCAATTCGTTTGGGATAACAGTTTTCTAACATAACTATTTTGAACAACGCAGTTCCTGATGTTAAAATTTAACAGACCAGGTCTGTGTTATTCTACAGAATAAATAGTGTTTGAAATAGTTTATGGGGACATTGGTAAAGCACTTTATCATTTGCTGAGTCCAGATCTGCTTCATTTTCTGATGTTAAAATTTAACAGACCAGGTCTGTGTTGTTCTACAGAATAAATAGTGTTTGAAATAGTTTATGGGGACATTGGTAAAGCACTTTATCATATGCTGAGTCCGGATCTGCTTCAGTACACTTCCCGTTTAGATAATAAACTCACTATCCTATAGAATAATACAAAGCCGTTCCCCGGATGTTCAATTTAAAGAACTGGTAGTAACCTAATTCAATTTATTTGAAAATAATATTCTCTAAAAAACATTCTGTAGCCAACATGGAGTATCAACACGACCAAGATAAGTGGCTAAGCCATACGAAACCGAAGAAACTGGCATATTTTAGTATACTTTACGGAAGAATGTACCATCAGAAGGATTAACACTAAGAAGAAATAAACAGAAATTTTAGGGATTCGTAAAGAAATATTGTGATTTCTTATATAACAAGACGCTTGCTAAACATAAATTTGAAAGATAAGCACACTGCAATTTGAAACATCCACGGTCCAGATTGCCGATTGCTCAAGAAATGCCCGCAAGGGAATTTAATGTTAAACTTGGACTGCAAACAAATTAACATCTCTGCAACTGCTGAACACATTGTTGTTTCAAAGCAAACAACGAAAAAATTGTTACGCACGGCAGAAGCTGTTGTACGCAAAATCCAAAATTCTCAGCGAATCAAACAAAAGATTTTCCTACATGATTTGAATTTGAACTGGTGACTTGTTTTCGCGGATGTATGTGCATGAGCGTGTCTCATCAGGTCCATTTCTCGCTTTCTCGACTGTTTTCGTTTACTTTATGTATTTAATCCGAATTAATCCCCTTTGCTTTCCAAAGTTAAATATTTAAAATACATGATATTACAGTCGAGTTAAGCAATAAGGAAGAGAAAATAGCAATTTTTGGTTGTCTTCTGTATATCTGATTTTATGACAATTGTATGCTTAAGTATACGATTTATTTTTCATTTCAAATGGAAAATGCATTAAAGTTGCCAAACTAAAATTTACACAGGAGCTTTATTTTTGGAAATGTTAGAATTTATTACCATAAATGAAGCGGCTGCAATTATATTTAAAAATGATCCAATGTAATTTTTTTTCAATTATTTCATATTAATTTAAAATTTTGTATTACATGATTTTATTTATATGTATGTTGTCAGAATAAATTAAAGACTGAATACTTTATTAACAGAACTGCTATTAAAGTTCCCATTGGAAGACGGGTTATGTATCCAATATATCTTAATCCTGCTATTTGTCGTGTAGTCTACCTGCCACAAAAAATGAGCGGATATTTAATCCAGCGACTACTGTTTAAAATTTCGATTTTAAAACGCACTAAGTGAAAAAAGTTCTGCCATACCTAATTTCATGGTAATGTTTCGATCTTTCAGAACCACTTGTAAGGTAACTAAGATCTATCCAGATTAAATACAGTTTTGCCGATAGTAAATATTTTAGACAAGATGCATTTTTTGCTAAACATTAGACAATATTCACATAAAATATTACACGCGAGTTCAAGTACCGCTGGTATTCCTGAGAATAACTGTGTTTTTCCCTAAAAAATGGCTGATATCCATAACTTTTATTCAAATTACCATTTATATCAAAAGTATATATATTGAAGTATCATGGCAGGATTTAATTAAATATACATTGTCACTAAGAGCTAATCTATACATAAGATAGCAAGTGTATTTCAATAAGTTGATCAACTTTGTCATTATTATGCGATCATCAATTAGATTCCAGAATTAACGTGGCAGAATGTTAGCCAGAACACAATTGTTGTGATGGCTTAAAATTCATCCAAAATACTACCGAAGTCACGCGTACATGCAATATTTTGTTACGTACCAAATAATTCTTTCAGGAGACTTCTTTATGATAACTTGATGAATTGAAAGTTTTATCTTGAGCAATGCTTATGTTTTACCAGCAACACATATATAATCAAAACCTGCCATTAACCTTTACATCTATATTAATTATCTTGGTAGGCATGAATTCTGTCATGTAATAAGAGATCATAGATGTCTATTCAGAATTTGAATTAGAGCCGATTCCAAATAGGATCCAACAATAGAGACGATTGAGCGAACAAACGTTAGATGAATTAAAAATTAAAAATGCGATCATTTCATATCGTACATGCCGCAGTGAATGAATTGGAAGACCACAAATTAAATGCAAACTTGTTTAAAATGTACTATACATATATATATATATATATATATATATATATACATGTGTGTGTATGTGTGTGTGTGTGTGAATATATGCAAGCTTGAATGTGTGAATGGTGATATGTGTGTGGTGAAACAGAAAATGTTATCGATCAAGCAGTTTAAAAGTTATTGTTGAAATTTATCCACATGGTTCCCGTTAAATTCGTCAACACATTCGTATTTATCAGCAGGCTTATGAACAAGAAAAATATTATTTACAAAAATTTTTATATATAAATAACATCTCTTTTTTGGAATAATTGAGTCTTGTTAACTCAAGAAGTGTGACGCTGAATTAAATTTTATTCTTAGATTTATAATTAAATGAGCCATATTAACTGTGAAAAATTTGAGATGTTGTTACGTGTCATCACAGGCGATTGAAATTCATACATTGTGTAAATTTTTTCTGTCGAAATTTGCCCAAATTTGGAATATTCGTTTTGTCAATTTTTGAAGTTCTTAGGTTTAGCCGAAATGTGACTTTCGTATTTTCATTTGTGCAATCTTTATAAAAAACTTTTTTCACAATCACATATTTAATATTTATTTATTTTAAAAATATGAAAGTTTGAAAAGGAAGCAAATAAATGTTTCCCAATCTTACCGGCCGCAAATACTTCTTTAAATCAAGTTTGCAGGCTTGAAGTAAACACCAATCCCATTGAATTCAACCAGTCTACGAACAACATAACAAAACTACCGCCAGCTGCAACGCACTGACGCGTTTCGACCTTCCATGATCATCATCCAGAGTACGACGGCAAACTGAATAGCGAGGATCAAACCACATTGAATATATATGGAAATCAATTTTAAATATGCCACTCTCACCTCTAGCTGTCTCACATACATTGAACTTGACTGGAAATGTCGGCTGCACAATTTCTATGCAGTCACGAACATTAACTGTTTGCAGCTTTCGCCACATATACATATATAGGCAATACAATTTAACAATAATTGATTGCGCGGGTGGTGGTAACAATGCTTTAAATCAAGTTTGCGAGCTTGAAGTAAACACCAATCCCATTGTATTTAACCAGTCGTCGAACAACATAACAAAACTACCGCCAGCCGCAACGCACTGACGCGTTTCGACCTTCCATGATCATCATCAGAGTACGACGGCAAACTGACTATCGAGGATCAAACCGCATTGAATATATATGGAAATCAAATTTAGATATGCGGCTCTCACCTCTAGCAGTCTCGCATACATTGAACTTGACTGGAAATGTCGGCTGCACAATTTCTATGCAGTCACGTTATTATTATTATTAACACATTGGTTTCTTTTATTACGTTTTCTGTTGATGAACAAAAAGGTGAGAATTGTGCATTACATGTAAATCTTTGTAGCGTTGCTCTTTTATACAACTGGTTAAAAAATATTGTCGTATTTAATTAAAGTCTGATAATTAATTTTAACATCTCGCACCAGCAATGTTAGCCAAATTGATTAACTTATAAAATTTAGAATGAAATACAGAGTATTCGAGTTCGGGATTGCAATGAAATTTTACAGCTGCCAATCATTTCTAATAGAATGCTTCTAGCCTCCAAAGACTGCGAGTTGAATCTCAAATTTAATAAATTATATACTTATATTATATTTTATTCCAAGTTAGTTGGATCAACTTTCCGTTCGGAAGATTATCGTGGAAGGTCGGAACAATAAAGAATGTGTAGCCGACCGCAAACGATCAATTTCCAATGCTTAAAGCATAATGTTGGCTAAAAAGAATTTTTTTCCCCAATAGAGATTTCATATTTAATCCAAAGATTTTGATTTATCTTTGAAAGGGGGTCTGGTATCGGACGCTGAAATATTCGGAATAAAAATGATAACTTTGTATGCTAAACCTCGCTTTGTACAATAAGGCCAATGTTGTAAAATAAAAATTGTGTTTAATTTATTCCTCGTACTTCACATATCAACAATTTCCATAGTCAATACAGTTAACGATAACTTACTCGTTTAACTTGCACGTATATAGTCAAAACTGCAATGAACCGAACTGTTTCATTATCTCTATTGTATAACGCGTTACCTGCATTATGCGACCTGTCAAAGCCTGCTATTCAGGTTTATCTGAAGTTCGCCACTTGATTGCTCATATAAATAGCTCTTAGATGTCAACTCAAAAGATGTAAAAACGGTATTATTGTAGATGAAAATAAATTTTGGAACCGTTATATGACTAAAGTACAATAAGTTATTAGACGCATCACAACCATTTAAGATAATAGGCTGAAATGATGATTCTCTCTATGCTATTTAGTATAACTTTATGCTCAGATGCAAACAAAGAAATGTCAAAAGTTTACATAGCATACAACACGTTCGCTTTCACGTGCGATTGGTTAAAATATGATTGGCTTTTATTTAAAATATGCATACTTAAAATAATTTACGTTAGTATTTTTAATATGTTTGATTCATTCTTATACAAAATTGTCGACGACCTTTTAAATTTCCCTCAAACACTGTGTAACCAATTAAATAGTCCAGCACTTAACTTAATGTATAAATGTGAGTTCAGGCATTTTTTTGCATTTCCAATTTTAATTGAGAAATGAATCCGGTATTGAAGCATTCATTGAGTGGAGAGCTACTCTATTCAACACAGTTAAAAGAACATCATTTTCTGTTTGCAATTGCAAGAATTGATTGTATTATCCGGAATATTATATAGATATCTAACACAAGGAAATGGGAATTAAGTCTGATTAAACACACAAACGAAAATACAAACGCAAAGTGTGAAACCCACATGTTGAGACACGCATGCACTTACGCATACCCACACAATTAACCAGTTTATATTCAAATTATGTACTAATTTCTTTTGTTTATTTATTCGACGATTTGTAATACAGTGGCTTCCATTTTGCGTAATAATTTTTTCCATCTTTTGCAATGAAGAATACTTGGAAATCCGCTTGATTTTGAGTGCGACTTTTATAAATAATGTGTCAGACTATCGCAGAAGCATTCTACTTTATGCTCCCTGTGTAGAGTCTAAAAGTCATCTTGAAATTGCGCGCTCAGCAGCTTGGCTATTTGCAGTAGTAAATAATGTTAGATTGTCTGATTGCACGGATCTTGAACTTCACATTTATGTTTAGGTGGTGTTTTTCGTATAAACAAACATCAGCTGTGAGTTAGGCATCAGATTGTCATTATTTTATTTTGAATTCTTCCATTAAAATGTTCATATGGAGTGTCCAAATTATAAAGTTTACCGACCTTTAGCTTCTATTGGTTGAGTACAACTTCATTGTTATTTTCTGGCGGTTTATAATTCATGTTACTTTAATAAACCTTTTCGGATACACATTTTGTAATGTGTGTTTTCAGCAACGTTTGTTCATCGCATTTAAGTACTTTAGAATAGATTAACTTTTTCCTTAATGACAAATTGCGTATCAAATTTCTCTTGGGAATTTGAGACAGCGCTGTGCCGTCTGTTCCATATCTGTCTTTGTTATATTTTCGATTTTTTATTATAGAAAACTGTAGTAGTACAGCCAGACAGTGTCACTGATTGTCTATATCAAATTAATGTAGTTTAGATTCTTAGCTGACTGGATAAAAATATTTATGCAAAAAAATTCGACTTAATTAAAAACCTCTCTGCTTAAATGTTTACTCAATTATCTTTTTCTATATGTATGTATTTTGTGTCTCTATTGATTGGACTCATATTGAAACTATTCAGTTACATTTTATTGAGAGATACCAAGTTAACGCTGATTTAGACCTTATTTTTATCGCCCAATAGTTGTAAGCGGGATATAGGTTAATTTTATTTTTATTTTTAAACTTTGACCTATTATTATCTAATGTGTGTTTTTGCGTTTATTTAAGCGATTACTATCTTCTAAGATCAACTAAATTTGTGTAAAAAGAAAGAGAGAATCGAATAGAGACTATTTTTATTGTTTTTATGTGTGAAGGTTTGGTTTTCATAAAAATTTCTCTTTGTAATTAGGTAAAGAAGTACATAAGAGGCGATATAAGCCGACAATTTAAAGGAATATCAGTCTCTAAACCCTTACCAAATGTTTTCTTCTTTACTGGGACGAGGCGATCGTCCTAACCAAATGGGTTAGATAAACAAGGACCTACAATATAGAATATAGACTATGAAGACGTGTGTGCTATATGATGATAGAGCAATTTTTATTGGTTCAACTGGTGTTGACCAGTACAACTATACAATAGTGATACGTCAAGAAAAGAAAGTGCGTTAGATTGAATGGTTCCGTGCTATCAAGTATTTTAAATATGATAACTCAGGTTGTTATAAAATTTACGCATGCTATTTTTGCATACCGCTTCATTAATGATAATGAAAGTGTCATCAGCATAACTTATATATAATTAATAAAATCAATCAATCATTGATGACAGTTCTATAAATTAGGTTCACGAGTTTGATTTAGACAATGGGTTTGGTGGTTATACCTCAGATATATATATATATATATATATATATAGCGGTGTCTGTAAATAAGCTATTGTAGCAATGACGTTACCAGATATAACATGTAAACAGCAGGTAGGAGATTCCATAATGGACTGCATACCGCCAATTAATTGGCTAGCATCAAATATTGAATACTGAATGCGAAATGAGTATCTTTGTAGAGAAATTAATGAGGAAAATAATCAGATAATTTTTAGGTATGGGAAAAAACTGTTGTTCGTTATCAATGAAATTCAGAGTAAATTGAATAATTTGTCAAAAGGGATGCTTGTAAATATCTGTCTGATGCCCATTGGAAATTGAAAAAACTTTTCTTTATTTAAGAAGTCAGACGTGGGACAGTTTTTACATTTCATAAGAGTTTGTGCTGCAGAGTGTTGGTCATTATCATTATCGATCAAAAAAGCGACAAGTTTCTCGTTCCAATTTCTTCTTTGTATGACATTTACATTCAGGCCACACGTTTTCCGACTTGTTTATGTTATCTATCTCATTCAAATTTGCGCTGTCTGTTCTTTGTTAAAATTTGGCATGCAAAATTTAAATCGTACACATTATTAAATACATTTTATTAAGAAATCTGCCGTTTCTTAGCACGGTTTGAACTTCTTTTCACCATTAAGAACATTGTACGCCCACGCGATCAATGATCATTTCATTATAAAAATTTTCAATTTAATATCACGTTCCATGGTAGCGTGGTGCATATTCCATAATGTCAGACTGGGGATGGTTAGTTGGAACTTTAGGGCTAAAGTGATGCTTTATAAAATCTACCTAAAGAAAACGCTAACCAAGAAATATTAGTTAGCATATAATTGAAAATTGTTTGTAGTGTGCGGCAGAGTAGCTCAGTTGTTCGACCACCAGATTCCGAAACAGACATGCCCAAGTTCGAGCCCTGTTCGCAGCAAATTCTGGACAGTACGTGATGAGTTCACAATAATAACTAAACCTGTCTACTCGATGAATTGCCTATTCTACACCATACAATTCTTAGTTTATACTGACATTTGAAAGTAATTAATGGGTCATGGGCTTATATCAAGACCGCATACTTGATTATAACAATTGTTATCACCGCCTGCGCAACCAATTGTTAATTTCAATACCATTTCCCCATGTAATGTGGTGTCTGTTCAGTAATGACAGATTTATGCTTAAATACATTATTTATTTCCACATTCAAATTAGAAGAGCGTAAAAGTGAATGAACTAAAAATTTTAAATTACCTTTAGTGGCATGGGACGCTATTGACAGGATGAGAGAATCATCACGAAATTTCACAGAAGTGCAGAAATGCTGAAGCCAGGAAAAAAGTGGTTTTCTTGTAGTGCATTGAAAATTACTAAATACGTCGTTAAGCTTCAACGCGGGCAACTAAGTAAATTGTACAGCTTTTTTTATAGTTTGGCATAGAAATACCGAATTCACTCTTGGCCATATGGACACCTGGTTTATGAATGGCACCAACAGAGGAAATAAGATACTGCGCAAAGATTTATATGATAATGAGCAAGTCTTCTACGCGCATTCAAATAAACCCCGACGTGTTCATCTTTAACTTTACGAGTTTTTTATCAAAAACATTGTTATTGCTTGTTAAAAATTCTGTGTATTGCTAAACGATAAGAACCAGACGACAGAGATAAGAATAAAAGCCGCACAGCTTCATCTATTTGATTAAGTTACATATAGAATTTTGCAAGAATATTAATTTTGATTCACTTGTACAACTGAACTACGTGCTGCTTAGGAGTATTATGAAGTTTGGAAAAAACTATTCAATTTTATAAAGAATGACTATATATACAAACTAATGCTATTGCAACAGACCATTAGCTGTTTGTAGCTTTCGCCACAGCACAGTTATAGACTTAGGCATTCTTCTTACACATAACAATGAAAGAATTAATCGAATAATCAATGTTCTCCATGATAAACAAAAATTCAATCGTAATCCGCGGAGGGTTCAATATGGTGTACGATTACAAATGCGTGCGAAACAATTTAATAAAGGCAATACAATTTAACAATAATTGTTTGCGCGGGTGGTGGTAACAATTCTGTAAATCAAGTTTGCGAGCTTCAAGTAAACACCAATCCCACTGTATTTAACCAGTCGTCGAACAACATAACAATGGGATCTTCATTTACAAGTATGCTTTTTTACCAAACCTTCGATGTTTTTCTTTAAATCAAGTTTGCTAGCTTCAAGTAAACACCAATCCCATTTTATTTAACCAGTCGTCGAAAAAAATAGCAAAACTACCGCCAGTCACACGCACTGACGCGTTTCGACCTTCCATAATCATCATCAGAGTACGACGGAAAACTGACTAGCGAGGATCAAACCGCATTGCATATATATAGAAAGCAAAATTAGATATGCGGCTCTCACCTCTAGTAGTCTCATACATTGTACTTGACTGGAAATGTCGACTGCACAATTTCTATGCAGTCACGAACATTAACTGTTTGTAGCTTTCGCCACAAACATATATATAGGCAATACAATTAAACAATAATTGATTGCGTGAGTGGTGGTAATAATTCTTTAAATCAAGTTTGAGAGCTTGAAGTAAAGACCAATCCCATAGTATTTAACCAGTCGTCGAACAACATAACAAAACTACGGTTCTATCACATCTTTGTTTGTTGGTTAGTATGAACGATGTTGCAGCCTTCGGACGAAAGGGACAAATACAAATCCAGCCCGATCGAAGACAAAAAGGAAAAGGAAATTGTGATCAATCGTATCTTTTTGAAACTGTTAGAGCAAAGATACAACCTGCGTATGCAGAACGCGGCATTGATAAATATGAAGCTAGCACTCCGCAATAAAATATAAAAAAAATATCTGTCAGCTAATCGCATTGTTTATAAAATTCACATTGCATACCAGTCTGCTTACCAGTCGTTCTACGAATTAAAAATGAAAAACAATTACGCACATCGGAAGCTGTCCTATTCAATATCCGTAATCCTCAGTTCAACAATCAAAAGTAATTCGTGCCTGATTTAATCATTTTCCGGTGAACTGATTCTGTATTTTCGTGTGTTTTCGTGTGTAATAACTCGGCATGTGCGTTTCCTCCATTATTTAGATTGTCTTATAAGATAGGCATTTAATAAAACTTAATCTCCCTTGTTTTACAATAGTTCATTATAGGAATTATTAAATATTATATACCAGGAGAGTTTTGGAGAAACAAAAATGAAATTTTCAACTGCTATGTACACATGCTTTTTAAAAGATTTTTACTTCAGTACATGACTTGCAATTAAATTCCAATTACGACCTCTTAATAGATTTATTTCTATCAAAACGAAATGGGAAACTGTAAAAGCCACGGCTAAAAGTAAATCCCGTGCGACGTTACAAAGTAATTAAAGGCCGTAGATATTGAGAGACAGTTACTAGGGGTGGCCCTCATTAATGCCGGAATTTTGTGCTTCGGCAAATGCCGAGAAAGTTAGGTAGTGTTGCAGTGTCTAGAAGTACTCCTAGACACTTGAGGCCGGCTCTGGTTGACTGGCTGGTGTTCCTTCGTTGTGGAGTCGAAACCAGAGAGGTGAGTTGCTGTGTGAAGGCTCAGAATTGTCTTGTTGAAGATCTGCGGCAACACCGTGGTGGCTGGCACACGTAGAAGTCCGATTAATAGATAATCGATCCGTATGACTAGTTGTGCAGCAACAAGAAGATTGGCGTGACTGAGATCCAAGTGACTAGGTGACACAGCGTAACTTACGCAAGTCCAGAAGTCAGCGTAGGTAAACAGTCAAGTGTGTAGCGCGACAGCAATCACGCGTAGTGCACAGTAGGAAATGTCAAACGTGTGTGATGATGCATGGTAAATGCACCGTGCTTATATACTTTTGCAAACGTAAGCTCGCACGCCATTGGTTAACGGCAAATTTCGCTTGTTTTAATTGGTACCGCGTAAATGAAATTTGAATTTTATTTAGGATAATATGACGGCGATTTGTTATGACCCGTTACAAAACTGGCTCCAAGTAAATGCCGTACGACGTTTAGAAAGTAGTGAGGTGCCAAGACGGCTGAGAGTTAGTACTGTTGGTGGCCCTTATTAGGGCCGGAATTGCGTTCTCCGGCAAATGCCGAGAAAGTTAGATAGTGTAGCAGTGTCTAGAAGTACTCCTAGACACTTGAGACCGGCTCTGGTTGACTGGCTGGTGTTCCTTCTGTTGTGGCGTTGACATCAGCGGCGAGAGACTGTGTGAAGGCTGAGAATTGTCTCGTTGAAGATCTGCGACAACACCGTGGTGACTGGCACACGTAGAGGTCCAATAAATAGATGTTGCTCCGTCTCACTAGTTGTGCAGCGACAAGATTGGCGTGACTAAGTGACTCTGCTTGTGAAGCAAGTCCAGAAGTCAGCGTAGATGAACAGTCAGTGTGACAGGAGACAGCACGTACACGTAGTGCGCAGCAGAAATCAAACGTGATTACTGACTAGCATGGTAAATGCACCGTGCTTATATACTGTTGAAATCGAAAGCTCGCACGCCATTGGTTAACGGCAAATTTCGCTTGTTTTAATTGGTGCCGCGTAAATTAAATTTGAATTTCATTTACGCAATATGTCGGCGAATTTTTCTTGAGCCGTTACATCACTTTCCTCTCTGAAAAAAAATCATTCCTCTCGACGAGGCTTGATAAGAAATGTAGGGCAGATTTCGAACCCAGTTAAGCAACTTGTTACTATTCTGCCCAAAGCTTTTATTTAATGTACCGTAATTGCTGGGCTGAATGTAGCTTGTTGGTTACTATGTTTGATTTATGGTCACAAATTTATCTTATAAATGCAAATTGATATTCGTGAATTTACAATTATTTTTCTGCTGTCTTACTTTTAAAGTTGATTTGCGCAAAGCTGAAGTAAATTTTTATCTTTGCTTTGTGTCATTTTATATCCTTTGTGTTGGCAAAAGTGAAATATTCGCATTTTTGCACTAACAGTTAAATAAACAAATCTGGCTAAAACGTGTAATTTTGCAATACAAGCGACTTTTCTTACATAAAAATCAATTTAAACATACATAAATTAATTTCCTTTTTTTAACAGATTTATTGTCACAAAATACTTGTCTATGAAAACATTTTTTTTAAAAGATAACGCACTTGACCTGTTTAAACAGTGATGCTTCAACTAATTTCCAAATACAATTCACATAAAGAAGTATATTTTATACAAATTTTCTTCTAAATGCATTAAATACACAGCTTTCTTAGGATTGTATTTACATACTCCAGAAGTAGACAGTTTGCTGAATTTCAAAATTGGAGAGAGAAATATTTCGATATATTACTTGAGCTGATTTTTCAACTATTATACACTTGCGATGAAGAAGACTTCCTCTTAAATGCTTGTGAATTTAATACAATTAAATGCATTAGTAAAATTTCAAAGCTGCCTGTTCCCCAAACGCAAATGCGAATTTTTCGATATAGTTGTTAGCTTTTAGCATCTTTTTGCCTAAACCTTAATTGCACCAAGTAGACCAAAATACGGCTGAGGATAGAAAACTTACGGTTGATGAAGGAGGAGGAGAAGAAGGTCGATAATGATGATGGTGATGATGATGATGATGATGATGATGATGATCATCATCATTTCAATGGTAATGATTTTGACGACTATGACGATTATGATGATGATGATAATTATAATGTTGATGTTGATAATCATGATAATGATAACAATGTTTATGATATTTATTTTGATGATGATAATGTTGGTGTTGTTCATGAAGATTATGACGACTATGATCATGATCATGATGGTAATAATGTTGATGGTGATGATCGTGATGATGATTTTAATTATAATGATGATGATGGTGTTGAGGGTTTTTATGATGATTATGATGATTATTCTGCTGAGGAGGATAATAAAAATGGTTATGAGGATGATGTTGATGGTGATGATGATAAATCTGATGATGACTTTGATGATAATGATGATGATGATGGTAACGATGATATGAAAATGATGATGATTGTGGTAATGATATAAATGATCGCGATGACAATGATGATAAGGATAATGCTAGAGATAAAAATGGTGAAGAGTATCGTGATTAGGATAATAATAATTATGATGATAATTATGATAATGATGATGATGATAATAATTATGATAATGGTGATGGTTTATATGATTATGCTGAAGAAAATGATGATGTTGATGACTATAATGGTGATAATGATGATCGCGATGATGATGAATGGAATGATGATGCTTTTGATAATGATTATGTTGCTGCTGATGATGATTGCGATATTAATGACGATGGTGCTACTGATGATAATGCTGCTGATGATCATAATGATGCCGATGATGACAATGATGATAATGATTGTGATAATTATAATGATGATGATTGTGATGATGATGAGGTTGGTGGTGAATTTGATGTCGGTAATTAAGATTATGATGATGATAATATTAATGATTGTGATCGTGATGATGATGATTATGACGATAATTCGGCTGATGATGATGATAAAAATGATTATGAGGATGATATTGATGCTGATGATGTTTTTGATGATGTCGATAAATCTGATGATGATGATAATGATGTTGCTAGCGATATTAATGATGACGATTTTGTCGATGATAAGGTGTTGACGATTAAGCTAATGATGGTGATACTAATGACGTTGATGATGATAATGATTAGGATTGTAATGAATGTGTTGATTATGATGATGATAATGATGATAATGATGATTATAGAGCTTTTGAAAATTATGATGATAATGATAACGATTAAGATGATGATGATGATGTTGATGATGATGATGATGATGATGTTTGTGATGATAATGATTGTGGTGTTTGTGATGAATATGATGATAATGATGATGATGATGATGATGATGATGATGATGACGAATCTGAAGATGACGTTGATGATGATGATGAAGGTGTTAATGATATTGATGACAATTATGGCGATTATGCTTATGATGTTGATACCAATGACGATTATGATCATGATGATAATGATAATGATGATGATGATCATGATGGTGATTGTGATGATGGTGATCGTGAGGAGTAAGATGATGATGATTATGATGGTGATGATCATGATGATGATCATGATGATAGTAATGATGCTGATGGTGGTGATCTTGATGATGACTATAATTATTATGATGACGATTATTTTGCTGATGGTGATAATAAAAATGATTATGCGAATGATGTTGATGCTGATGGCGTTGTTGATGATGATGAATCTAATGACGTTGCTAATGATAATGCTGTTGCTGTTGATAATAATGATGATAATTTTGACGATAATGACGAAGTTGATGATTTTGATGACGATTATGATGATTATGCTTATGATGATGATACTAATGACGATGATGATGATAATGATGATGATGATTGTGATAAAAATGTTGGTGATTGTGATGACGATGATAACGATTATGGCGATTGTAATGATTAAATCAGCTTCTACTTTAAATTTAAATTCTTTAGAATGCGAGCCTTAATAAAATTCATAGTACCCTTTCCAAGGGAAAAAATATTAAAATTTATCACATAAAAGAACCATTTCTGTAATATTTCATTTTGAAGTATATTAAAATGAATATATATATATATATATATATATATATATATATATATATATATATATATATATATATATATATATATGAATGTATGTATATATTGAAAGGCAAAACGAAAAAGGAAATTTACACATGGAGAGAGTGTGAAACATAGTAATAATGAATCACTTGCGTGCATCGATTCCAGTTTAAGCACAATGCCTGAACGTGCTTTTTCTGCCGGCATAAATCAGGCTACAGTTTGTTTATTAATAAAGCTTCATAAGTTGCTGACTCATATACATTATTAAATTTAGCATCTATCTTGAATGCCTATATCTGGAGTACATACGTGTGATGTTTCTATGAGTTGTTGCTCACTTGCAGACGTTTTCAACCAATAGGTTTGAAACTGATGTTTTAATTGCAATGTCCATTTGAGTAAAAAACAGTTCCTTCAATCGGCCTACATAAGGTGATCTAAAACTTGCACATGAATTTTGCTAAATAATATTACTTCTACATTAACAAAATCAGTATTGTCTTCGGTGTAACTACAGCAGACAATTTGTTCGATTATTGCAGAGATTTTTTTATTATTTTCCAGATGAGTTTCCTATTAAGTATATTTGAAATTACTTCTTTGGAAATCTGTCAGAAATTTGGATTTTTCCACTTCAAGAAATTTGTCCTTTATTTGTTGGAGTGCATTCACCTTGTAATCACTTAACTTTAATTAAAGGGACATTTTTTTGCGTAATTCGATAGAATATATTTGAGCATCATTTGAGATCCTAGTAACCTCGGTCAAATTCTTGAAACATAAAATATGATACCGCTATTTAAAAAATACAGCGTTACGTATCTGAATTATATCAAAGATGTATCAATTGATGGCATAATAATCGATTACAATAGCGCATAACACAGTATTCAGTATACTCGCAGTTGCAATACGCATTATCCTGATTCTTTTCCGGCCGAAGAAAACTTCATGAGCAATAAGGTGTCGAACAAGATTTAATTTAGCAAATTTGAAGCTTACAAAACAAATAACAATTGAACACGCACCGAACAATGAATTAACTTTGTCAATAATTCTGTTTAATTTGACACTAATTTGTCAATGAGGACAAATTTTAGAGACTTTAAAAACTAACAAAGGCTTGTGTTTGTTTTTATAACAAATCCATGGCTAAATATAAAAGTAAGAGGTAAACGCTGTGTAAACTAGCAAGTAATTACAGTTTAATAAAAAAGTCTAATAATTTCAGAGGGCAGCATCAGCCAATTATTTATTAAGCCAACCAAGAACACTTCAAACCGAACACAGCTTTCATTGTGTTAAAATTTCCCCAAGAATTCTACACAGAAATTACAAATATGATATTCTAAACCAAGTAAACTTAAAGGCGTAGTTCAAAGACAAAACTTAAAATGGTTCGCTATTTTAGACGTAGTCATTTGTATTTCGATTATTATGTTTTTAAATAAACATTAGTAGAATTTAAAATGATGAATTGATTGAATGTGTGTGCAAGTCATTTTCTGCAGTTGCATATTTTGCTTCGTTTTCAGTGTTATACAGTTTTTACATGTAATCCAACATAATCCTATTAAAAAATCCTCTATGCATTTATGATTTTTAATAGATGTCCCAGATAACCAGTTGGGTTCTAATAGGTAGATGCAGATAAACATTTTACGCTTTTAAAAACCGAGTAACTGTGACACAATGTTTGTTAGTTTACAATACTACTTTAGTAGCATAATTAAAATCATGTAATTATGGATCCTTTATAATGGTTCAATATAACTTAGAAAAGAAACTAGAACTTCCTTTCTATCCTTCAAATTTTTAATACTATTTTTACTTTTCATGTCCATTCGTGTATGCGTAATAACTACGAAAAGTAAACATAAAAAGTTCTTCGTAATTTGAGTGATTTAACCCTCAAGATATTAAAAATTTAATTAGTTCTGCATATTAACTTTGTTATACTATTTTTACTTTTTATGTCCATTTCGTGTATGTGGGATAACTAAGAAAAGTAAACATACAAATTTCTTCGTAATGCTATTGATTTGATTGGATTAACACTCACGATATTAAACTTTTGATTAGTTCGGCATAGTAACTTTAAATATAAGTATTTTTCTGAATTAATTTGGTTGTCTTATGTGTAAAAGTTGAACGTGGTGAATAAATTAAATAAATAATTATAGATATGTATATATAGGTTGTTGTGTGCTTTGGAAAGTGATACGATATTTTCGTGTATACACGTGAGTATAAGAGAATAAGTATTAAGACAGAATATTAGGACATACAATAAAAAATACTTTAGGAACTAAAACCAATTTAAATAGATCTGTCTCGAATGTAGATGCCATATTTGCCACAAGTTGTTTTTTTCCTGTCAGTATGGTGTCAACCCTGAAGATGGGGCTGGAAACAAAGTCCAGAAAATTTGAAAAAATCGGAAAATCTGATTCCAACGTCATTTTCAGAGAAGCGGCTAATAGACTGCTTCCGAATGAAGGGACAATTGAGAACCCATCAATCAAGGCCAATTGAAATGGAAAGGATTAAAGATTTCACCGACTTATGAGTGCTATCAATTATCCCGCACAAGAAAAAGGCGGATTAGAAACAATAAATTAATTAACAGAATCAGGAATATTGTTTTAGAATAAAACACTTCAATGATTTTTAATAAGGTATGAAAACTTGAAAAAGACTAATAATTTAAATGCGTTTATATAAATAACCATTCAACCTCTTTAGAGGAAAGTTACAGAACTTTTGATCCGTACTTCTGTTTTGATTTTATGGTTTTATTAAATCAATTGAATATAACTGATTTATAATTCATAACATGCTGTATCGATTGCCAAAATAGGTTATGACTGGCATCAATCGATATTATGGTATGAAGTTACATTTTTATGAAATAAAGTCTATACCAAAAATTGTGGTAAATATATATAATATATTTTGAGTTGAATTTAAAGTCGCATTGCAGAAACATTCTTATTAGGTTAACTCTACTACTGCTCTTCAGCATTTCACCATTGAACTATCTTGTACTACTTAAGTAATTTCACACTGGGAGGACGAATCATACTGATGAGTCGCTGGTACGTGGAAGCAAGTGTTTATATGATTGTCCATGTTCTTCATGTTGAATTCACCAGATGTATCAGGACCCAATTAATTTATCCTTTTACTAGGCATGCTATAAATATTACATATTTGTTTTTATATTAGTTCTACTGGACTAAGAATAAATGAAAAATTTTGATTAAATTAAGAAGGATAATTAATAATAAATAAAGGTAAACTTTACTTTTGGCGCACAAACGTTTTACGAATTGAATTCGAAATCAATCACGATAAATTGGAAAATATATTTTAGATTCAGCAAATCGCAATCAATAAGATAACATTGCCGCGAAATTTAATTCATAACCAGTAAGTCCCAATGGGTTAATGAGGCGTATTGGAGTGATGATCGTTAACAGGACGCTCAACCAGAATTACGCAAAACGTACTAGTGAATGTTTGATTATAAAACCAACAGTATTAAGCTTTAGAAAATTAATTTCAGGTCCATAAATTTAACCGTTTTGACTTATATTACTTCATCTTCCATCAGCAATAGCAAGTTTAGAACAGGACAATATTTAATAATCACCATAGGACTATACGTGCAAAGAAAGTTTTCAAAATGTTTGCAAAAAATAGTAGAAGACGCAGTTTGAAATCATTTTTGTTCTTATGGTAAGGAAGCGTCAAATTATCAATAATTAACAGGAAATTATGTCGTTTCTCGATTTGCTGGCTATATGGAATATGTATGAGTTCACAATAATTTTAGATTACATTCGTAATAATTAAAAACGATTAGTATGTTTGTATTATTATTTCTACTTAAAGCTGTTACTGCCCTTTGATTTCTCTATCAGAAGTCATCGCCTTTCGACATTTATTATTATTTGGCTTTATGTTTAACAACACATTACCATTTTTAATACTGTCTGTCCTTTAATTTATCATGTGAATATAATTAAATAATAAAGGAAAATTAAGTCCGGACAAGAAAAGATGAGTTTTGAATTAGACATAGTGACATTAATGGTAACTGTGAATAATGCGATTTATGAAATTAATTGTAAGTTTGATTAACTAATGCGTTATTAAAGGTAGAATGATGTCCTTGGCATTAGAGCTAATAAAGAGTGAGTAAAATATCTTATGAATTCGTATTCTAATAATGAAAAATTTATTTACAATTGAATTAAAATTAGATTTTGTCAAATGAAAGAAAAATCGAACTGATTATCTACAATTCAAGTTCGCGTCAAATTCTGGACAGTACGTGAAGTGTTCCCAATAAGGAGGAAACCGGTCTACTGGATGAATTGCATTATCTACATTATGCAATGCTTAGTTTTTCCTAGCAAATGTATGTATATAATGTGATTAGTATTTACATCACAATCGCAACCTTTATTCAAATAATTGTTAACACCACCCGTGCAACTAGTTTTCGTTAAATTATATCGATTATTGTCATCGTAAAATTTTGTCAAGCTTTGGATTTGATCGCATTTTTCTTGTGCGGGACAATTGATAGCACTCTTAGGTCGGTAAAATCTTGAATTTTCATCATTTTCAGCTGATGTACTTTTTGGTCTTAATTGATGGGTTCTCACTTGTCCCTTCTTTCTTAAGTCTTCCATTAGCTGATTGTCTGAAAATGACGTTGGAACAAGATTTTACATTTGTCAAGTTTTGTTACAGAATTGTGTAATACAAAATCTAGAGGCAATATGATAAAAGTATAAATTTATTTTAAAACAAGTATATAATAAACAGTTTAAAAATGGCCATTTACTTTTCGCCACTGCTCAGCTCGACTGTAATATCTGCCTATTTGTATAGTCATTTATGGGAAGCAATGTAGATAAAGTTGGCCTAAAGTACAACAAACAAGAAAAGAAAACGTACAAGCTCAGGAAGCCAAAAATGTATGTGCACACACAAACAATTCACTGGTTTATATTCAAATCAAGTATGAACTTCCTTTTTGTAATTAGGTGATAATTGAGGATGTCGCAAAAACAACTTCCTCAGTGCTTTATGGTTGTTCGCGTTTTGCTTGAAAGAAAACCTGCGAATCCTGCGACTTTGGAATTTGATTTTTAGAAACAATTTTTTCGGCGATTGAGGAAACGTTCTCCACCTTGCTAATTGTATTAAGCCTAAAATGCCATTGATCTCGTTAATTTAGTTATCAGTTTATTCGGTCTACATTCCGCACTAGGCGGTTATATCATTTATACAAATTAACAATTTTGGAATGTGCCATTCTCCGGAGTTTAACTATTGTTTTTATGTCAAAAAATCTTTTTGGTCTGTAAACAAGCATCGATTTTCTATTAGGCATCCGGGAAGTCACTGTTTTTTTATTCTTCGGGTAAATATATCAGCTGATACTTCAACCTATATATATGTTGGTTGCGAATGGCATCTTTGCTTTTATGCTGTAGTTTATACACCATATTTGATAAAAAAATAACCTTTGGGATACCCGTTTTTTAATAAAGTATTTTCAACACCACCCGTTATTGGCAATGAAAATCGCAAGAACTAATGTTCTTTATTCTGTATAGAAAAGAACGTTTCAAAATTTACATTTGGGAAATTGACATTAGACTATTTACCTTATTTACGAGGTCAAAAGTTATGCAACCACACTTCTTTGGGATTTCTGTTTATTCTGGCTGTAGGTGTGTTTTTAGTTTTCTCGTCATTTCCTGCCTTGCAGTGTTGATCATTAACATGATTGCTTGTTCCAAATAATTACTGTACCTTTGGCACGCCGTTCATTGTGACTGCGCGTTTGTTGTCTGGTTTTGCTTGTTTGAGATTCCGTTGGATTGTATTGATTTCATTAGAATTCGCGTTGTTTTTCTTTTGTTGAAATGCTTCATACTCATTTTGAACATTACGCTAAACTGAATCCACGGTAGTTTAAAATATGTTCATTGTTGAATGAAAGGCGCATTCGTTTGATACAATCACTGGTATACATGAGAAACTTTGGCCGATTACATCAGTCTAATTTAGTTGTTGTGTCACAATTGCATAAGCCTTTCTAAGTGCTACCGCTTGTTTCTCACTGTAAATGCTCAAAGTAACACATAGATCAGATTTACGTAGAGGGCAGAATTGTGAAATTCCAGATGAAACATCTTCCAGTAAACTTTCCAATGCGGAAGTTTTTCTTGCCTATTCGCCTAGTAATTATCATTCATTAATATGCAGAATCTTGATCGAAGCGTAAAGAATTCTTTTTGTCTTTCTTATAATGTCAAATTCGTAAAGTTGAAGATGAACTCGTCGTGGTATTTTGAAAATGCGTAGGCAACTGGTTCATTATTAAATAAATCTTCGCATAGTCTCATATTTATATACTCGCGGCATTTATAACCAGATGGCGAGTATCATTCACGAAAATAAAGCATATCTGTACGAGTTTGGGACGCTGGGATCTAGTCGCCCCCATTGTCAGGTAGCAAGTACTGCTTTTCTATGGCATTCTTTGCTAATCCTCTTACAACTGTCTTAGTTGAACTTTTCAAAGCAAAATATTTTGAAATTTTTGAAGATTGAAGTTATTTTCAATGCACCTTATAAAATCTCTTTATTTAATACGCCTTTGCATATATGCATTTAACTGAAATGCAATTAATAGATCCGTCAATCTAGAAATGGTGTCCCATGGCACTTAAGGTTGTGTATACATTTTATTTCATCCATTTTTATGCATTTTGATTTCAATCGAGAAAATAATCATGTGAGGAAGCATATACAGTATTATTATTAAATAAGATTTTATTTTCGCCAGAAGTTTTTGAGAATTAAAACAAATTCAAAACATTCCAATCATATAAAATCATATCCGAAGCCACTCAGTATTCAATTTAGCATGTTCTGGAAAATTTGTGTGAAGTAATATAACAAAGAAACTACTATGCGCAAATAGGCAATAACCAATAGCCCACGCACAGTCCGAATGTAGGCATAATGATTTTACACAAAGAAATTGGAACAAGCAACATACCGTTGAGAAGACTAAAGATGTTAATAATCAACACTTCACAGCTTGAACCTTCGTGAGAACCAAACATAATCTTACAGCTGGAACAAAATGAAATTTAAAACAATTCTGTTCGCGATACTTCTGATTTTGTAAATTAAGTAACATTGTACAATGTTAAGAATTAAAACAGTGATTTTGTTCGGTGTCCGAAATCTATTTCTAAGCATCACTGACGACAAAATCAATAATTTACTTTAAATAATGTTTGTTGCACGGAACTAATATTGGGGATTAGTTGTTGCGCGTCTAACAACATATTAGTTCAAATATGACCAAAGGATAAACCAAAGGCAGTATGAAAGGAAGGGGGAGAAGGTGATGAATTGGAGATGGGTTTTACGTTAGTGTGGAGGGAGATAAATCCTCCGCCAAAATTAAAGTAACATTAACTGATAAATTTAAACCACCTTGGTTGATTGTAACGAATTTTATTTAAAAAGAATTTTTTCATTTGTTTTCCAGAACTTCCTTTGTTTAAATACTTGACTTTGAATTGTGCGCCATTTTCGGTTTTCGAACATTATTATCATCGACTGGTTGCATTTCCTTTGGTCTGCTGAAATTTTCTCATTTTTCTTCATTAAAAACTGATAAATTTCTACAATATACACCTGCTTATACTGTCTTATATTTTTTATTGATGCCCCCACAGAAGGGACCTTCTGGAACAGGTAATTTAATAATTCTGTTGTTCGCGTCTATTTCTTTCCAGATTATTTGTTTGGGTGTTTTGTACGAGACAGGTTTCACATCCCGATTTGCCTAACATTAAGTGTCGATTTAATAACTTAATTTCATAGATATGGATGCAGATCTTAAATTTGAGGACACTAGCAAGTTAGCGCAAGTTATTGCTGGTTTGAATTTAGCAGATGCGAATGAAAATAAAAGCTTATCAGATTCTGCTGTAAATTTTAGGACTACAAGCGATCTGGCATCTATGGGGTTCTCAAACACGAATAGGTTAGGAGCCTCTACATTAGGAAGTCTAAAAGATGTTGTTCACATGCTCAATTTTGTAACATTACTGCAAAAGCTACTTATAAACAAATACTGCAAGACATATTTACTGTATTTTGATGACACTTTCAAATCGTAAATTTAAGTATATAAACACATGACATGCTTAAAGATTTTGACAACAAGTACCATCATACTGACGGTAGTTTAGTAATTTCGTTCGACGTCTGGTTAAATCCAATTGGATTGGTGTTTACTTTAAGCTCGTAAAATTGCTATAAAATTGTTTCAACCACCCTCGCAACCGTAGATTGTTTAATTGTAGTACCAACATATTTCGTTAATATGTCACTGAGCAAAGCCAAAGTATTTTTTCTGCAGAATTTCAATGTCAAGAAATGGCGGTGCTGAAAATGGCTTTATTAGAAAACGCGTATGCCGAAAGTTTATGGAATACAACTTGGAGCACGAGTAACGATGTAAAATCAACAATGTCGTAACCGGCAAGATGTCGATATATGTCCGTTTTTGTATTTAATTAGGCGCACTATACGAAATATTTACTAGAATAATTAGAAATGCAGTGACATCGTGGATGCATAATACACAACAAAAAATTTTTATGCAACGAAACGCCTGATAAGCATAATTGCTACCAATAAGATTCCCACAATCGAACATTCAAACATCTTTATGCAAACAAATTACACAGTTCCTTTTTTAATCAAGGTTGTGAAATCGATGTAAACACCTGGCCCATTTTGTACATAATTTTGTCAGTATAAATTAGGTATTGTATAGATTGGAAAAGGCAATTAATCCATTAGAATAGTTTCATCCTTACTGGGAACTCATCACGTACTGTTCAGAATTTGCCGCGGACAGGGCTCGAACCTGGGTATGTCTGCTTCGGAAACTGGTGCTCGAACCACTCAGCCTGATTTTCACTGCGCTAAGCAGGCTGGGCTGATTGACTACTAAAGAAGTGAACTCAAGAGCATCTAGGAATAAACACGGCTGGCATAAGAAATAGAGATTATGCAATATCTGTATGCGTTGTTTATAGAAATCACACTCCAAATTAGGCGTAATTCAAGATGTTTGTAATGCAAAATTATACAAAGCAATAGCAGCGGTTTTCAACATTGTCAATTGTCAGACATATAAATTAAGTCTGTACATGATTTAAATATTAAATTGTCGATTACTTGTGTGTATGTGCGTTTCGCACTACCCGTTTATGGTTCATAATGTATGTGGTAATTAAAATGAATCTCAACTTGCCATGCAAAAAATATTTTTTACAGTCGTGTTAATTTAATTCTCAAATAAAATTGCATATGTTTAAAAATGGATCAACTAATATTTTTGAGTGTTTGTTAAATTTTTCTCTCGTTAAATCAGATCAGCATTTATTCCAGATAAGCGGGCCAGTTTTATAAATGTATAAGGGTATAACATACTATTCTTGCATAACCTGCAGTAAATGTAATTATTTAACATATGCTTATAATTGAAATTTTCTAAAAAACTAGGTAAAATTGGGAATTAACAATATTGATACATTTCATATTAATTATTACATTTTTTTGTTTGTGAGATTTCATAAAATTCATAGCTTCATAACCATTTACAATAACAAAATTAAATTTCATAAGAAACGAAAGAAATTTCTTTCTTACGTAAGAATGTAAGAATTTAACTATTTATGTAATGTAAAAACCGTTCATACAGAATATTTAAACAAGAAAGGAGTTTGAAATATGGAAACATATCATCATTTAAATGCGGCATACTTAATTAGAGCCCATTGCACACACCTCGTCTTGTTCTTACACAAATCAAGCTTCAACTTGGTAATACGCAGCGCTTTTTAATTTAATTAGTTCATTTTGTCATTAAATTTTGAAATAATCGTAAAAAATAATTTTAATGAAGAAATTTTGTGAGATTTCAATGAAAAGTATGAAATTTTGGATCACGTGATGCCATTTCATTTTGAGAATTTTCTCTCCAGTCAGTCCGCTTCCGTGTGTCGATCAATAAATTACGCGAGCATAAAGAAAAATAGAATATATTATGATTAGTTTTTTTAGTTGCTGGTAAAACGAAGCACGCCAACTTCGATATCAATCCCAGTTTGGCTACTTAAAACGTAGTTATTCTAGCGCATTAAATAATTTCTTTCTTATCAAAAGGATAATATCCGCTTTAAATGGAACGTTCAAAACGATATTCCGGTCATCCACTCGTCTGTTTCTCTTGAACTCACAATTTTTAAATTTGCTTATTCAATTCTTCGGGATAGCCGAGACATTAAATCGTCTAGTGCTCTAATTTATTCGCTCGTATTCAAATGCGGATTAATTAATTTAGCATTCCTTGAACACAGCGTTGAACTATTGTCAATTGACGATGAAATGTTAGAATGCTGCAATAATGTAAGTTCTGTGAACAATGGGTCAGGCTATTGTACATTGTTCTTCGACTTGTAAACTATAGTGTTAGTACCATGTACCTTTTCGGTACTATAATGTTGGTATCGGTTACTAACACAATAGTCATAGTGTTAGTATCATTTACAGACTCGGTATATATATTATATAGAGTGAGTTAGCGTTGAAGTCGCATTGTCGAGACTATACGATGTTAGCTACTCTATTGCAGGTTTACACATTCGTCTAGAAGATTGTATCGTCCTATTATCCCACATTCTCTACCAAATATATAGTGGTTAAAGGGCGTAATACCGGCTCCTACTGATGGGTCGCCAGTAAGCACGAAACGAATGTGCATGAGATTATACTTTCCGTTCATGCTGTCTTTGGTTTATCGTTCTGGTCACTACTGAACTAATTTTTTTATTAGGTTCACAACACCTAATACATACTTGCATATATATATATTAGTTCTCCGCAAAAAAACAGTATTTAAATTGTTCTTTTTATTTGACCCAAACATTTTGCTAATTAGCAAAATCTTGATACTTATGTAATCGCCTGCTGTACGTTTTTAATCACAATTTTCGTTTTAGAGCAAGGAAAATGTCATCCACCTTATGCGTATATTTGAAAAACTAACGAATGTCTTCAGTGGTGTCTAATTATCTCAAAAGCCCAGGAAGATCTCCAACAACAATTGAGCTGTAGGGTACTATGTTTCCACGCTAGCCACATGTTTAAGCATGCTAATATTCCAATATCAAGCAAAACGCGATATGTGTAGAGTTTTAACTTTAACTGTCGATGCTTCCGTCTACCAAACGGACTGTAAAATAAAAGTCTTTTAATAAGTATGCAATAACTAATACGCAATTGCATATGTTTTTGTTCTCCGCAACAAAGCATTGTATAGCACTTATGTACAACGGCCACATTAATTTGCTAAGCCTCACTCAACGTTTCAAATTCGTTGTTTCCCTCATCTCAGCGTTGTCAATGTCATCTGGTATGCCTACCTAGAAAACAAATTATGTTTCTTCAAGTAGAGCATTCCGCATTTTTTTACAAAATGTAATTTTTCTGTCAAAAAATCGTCTTAACCTTAGTCGTGTTGAAATGTTTAAATTTTTTAGGCGTCTTTAAGCGTTGTTACGTCAAGTCACGTTTTCATGCGCATTCAAACAATTTAAATTAGGACGCCTGATCAAAATATGACATTATGGCCAATATTAATACTCCGCGCTTGTTGGCTATGTAACGGCTCAGATTAATTCGCCGACATATTGCCAAAATGAAATTCAAATTTCATTACGCGGTACCAATTAAAACAAGCAAAATTTTCCGTTGACCGATGGCGTGCGACCTTGCGCCGGCACATCTACATAAGCACGGTGTATTTACCATGCAAAACACACTTGGCACTTCTGCTGTGCGCGTCACGGGTGATTGGTGTCGTTCTCTCTCCACTTGACTGTCTACTTACACCGACTTCTGGAATTGCGTTTACCCTTCTGTGTCATCTCGTCGCTTAGATTTCAGCCATGCCAATCTTCTTGTTGCTGCACAACTAGGCATATGTAATCGATTATCTATTAATTGGGTTAATACGTGTGCCAACCACCACGGTTTTGCCGCAGATCTTCAACAAAACAATTCTGAGCCTACGAGCAGCAACTCACCTCTCGGGTTTCGACAACTCTACTTATTCCGGTGCATACATACGAAGGAAGACCAGCCAACTAGCCGAAGCACACAACAAGTGTTTAGAAGTATTTCTAGACACTGCAACACTATTTAACTTTCACGGCAATTTCCGGTGAACGCTTATCCAGCCCTGATAAGGACCACCCACATTACCTATTCTCAGATAATCTAGGGCTTTGGCTTCTTGTTGTAACGTTGCACGACATTTACTTGCAGCCGGGACGTTTATTTACTGTGTCACATTGTGCATGCATGGTTTTATGTCCCACTACATGAAAGCGCAGTGTGCAGATTTCATTATTAAACGCTAATCGTTTTGTACAATTTGTGGCACTGTTAATAATAGGACGGAACCGTCCTATATTTCCACATTCCTCACCCAAATATATAGTGGGTAAAGGGGTAATACCGGCTTCTACTGGTGAATCGCCAGTAAGCACGAAACAAATATTCCCGAGATTAAACTTTTCGTTCATGCTGTCTTTGGTTTATCCCTCCTGTCATAATTGAACTAATTTGTTACTAGGTGTGCAACACCTAATACACAATTGCAGATATATTAGTTATCCCCCAAAAAAGTATTTAATTTAAGAACTTTCTTTTTTCAGCACGAATAAAATTTCTCTCAAGTATTACACATATACGAACAGGATATATCAAATAAAAAGCACCTGACCGAAATTTACAAAATGTCTAACAACAGGATATTTGTCGTTACTGGTCATAACTTACAAAAGACACCAATAATGTTCTTGTTTCCAGGCAAACACTTCCACGCATTAGATATGTATCAACAAGCATTAAACCCAACCGCCTCACTGTCATAATTAACAGTGCCAGAAATCGTACAAGACGATAAGCGTTTAATAATGCAATCTGCACACTGCGCATTCATGTAGGGGGGCAAAGACCAATGCATGCACAATGCGACACAGTAAATAAAGTATGAGCAAACAAACATTTACAAACGCAATAGCCAACACACCTAAGGCGTGGTTAAAACCCAATCCATTGATAAAAGTACAACAAGGTCTCAAACATTGTTTTTTTATCCAGTAAAACTGGCCGACACACTTACACCGACGCACAAAATTGCAAAATCAAAAATTAAGGAACACGAATGTGTTGGTGATAAAATTTATAGGAACGTGCAGAAGTAGTAAGTTTGGCTTGTAGTTAATTAGCTCCATGCAGTGTTAACTGTGATTATTTACATCTTAAGGTTAAGTTAATCTCAGGATAAAATAAATTTACGCTGTTTTGTTACTTTTCTATCAGGAAACGTGACAACTAAACCCATTGTATTTAGCCAGTCTTCGAACAACATAACAAAACTACCGCCAGCCGCAACGCACTGACGCGTTTCGACCTTCCATGATCATCATCAGAGTACGACGGCAAACTGACTATCGAGGATCAAACCGCATTGAATATATATGGAAATCAAATTTAGATATGCGGCTCTCACCTCTAGCAGTCTTGCATACATTGAACTTGACTGGAAATGTCGGCTGCACAATTTCTATGCAGTCACGAACATTAACTGTTGGCTGGCGGTAGTTTTGTTATGTTGTTCGAAGACTGGCTAAATACAATGGGTTTGGTGTTTACTTCAAGCTCGCAAACTTGATTTAAAGCATTGTTACCACCACCCGCGCAATCAATTATTGTTAAATTGTATTTTCTATATATGTATATGTGGCAAAAGCTGCAAACAGTTAATGTTCGTGACTGCATAGAAATTGTGCAGCCGACATTTCCAGTCAAGTTCAATGTATGCGAGACTGCTAGAGGTGAGAGCCGCATATCTAAATTTGATTTCCATATATATTAAATGCGGTTTGACCCTCGATAGTCAGTTTGCCGTCGTACTCTGATGATGATCATGGAAGGTCGAAACGCGTCAGTGCGTTGCGGCTGGCGGTAGTTTTGTTATGTTGTTCGAAGACTGGCTAAATACAATGGGTTTGATGTTTACTTCAAGCTCGCAAACTTGATTTAAAGCATTGTTACCACCACCCGCGCAATCAATTATTATTTAAACGTGACAACTAGCTGCATAAATTAATAAAGAACACGTACAAACACACACACACATACACACACACACACTATATGATATATATATATATATATATATATATATATATATATATATATATAATGAACAAAACAACGTACTCCATGGAATAACATTTATTAATAAATCTTATTTCTACCAGTATCTACAGCCATTGTTCTGGATTCGTTAGTATATTCGTTCATCCAATCCCACTGTACATTTGTCGTAACCAATCTCCTCTTCGTTATGTTAGCCTTTGTTTTTCGCAATTTAGACCACTATTTTGCGCAATTTAGCCACTCCTTTTGCGTAACGTCATTTGGTGTGTCATCGCTTTCATTGTAATTGCGTCCGTAATTGATGTATGTGTCGTATTTTGCGAAGCGTTGGCTATTTTTAAAGGCATGTCAGTTATGTCTTTGTTCCAGTCCAATTTAATTTCTTTTTGAATTATTTTCTGCACGTTTAAGCAGGGCTTCAGCTTATTAATTGCAATAGCTTCAAAAGCCAGAAGCATTTTTCTGTTTTTGCCTTGTAGAGAACTGAAAAATTGTTACTACTAACAGCATGACCTGTGAGTAGTACATGCTCGCAAATTGCTGATTTTTGTGCAGGAGCTGCACCCCTCTTTAATAGTTTTTGAGGGAGATGCTGATTTATTCTAGTTTCGAGCCTCTTTTTTGATCTGCCGATGTACTGAGCGTTGCAGGTACATTGAAATTTGTATACAGACAAAGGTGTTGACGTCACAGAGAGGCTATCTTTTTCATTCGTGCGCATCAGTTTTGTTGTGTTGAACACCACTCTCACCTGTATTGATGGAAACTGTGTTTTAGTCGCTCGAATTACTTTTCGTTTGAAGATTTCCGCTGGAAGATCACCTCCAAAGGGAACACTAAGCGTTACTCTCTGGGGAGTTTTGTTTTCCTCCAAATTGGCCTCGATTTTGTTGCGTTGCCTCAAGTTGTATTCGATGAACCAGTCCGGATAGCCATTATTTCTCAACGCTTCGCGAAGCAAATTTAGCTCTACTTCAATGTTGTCCGGTGAACAAATCCTGCGTATTCGTGTGCCCAAATTTATTATTAGGTTCCTTTTGTACGCCCTTGGCACACTACTCATATAATGGATATATTGTCCAGTCCAGCTTGATTTCTTGTGAACTGACCTTGAGAGAGTACCTTCTTCATCTCTCGTTATTCCTACATCTAGGAAGGATAAATATCCGTCTTTTTCTTCTTCTATTGTAAACTTGATTGCCTGGTCTACCTTGTTTATGTGATGTAGCAGTGAATTTGTATCTTCATCCTTTTCAACGACCATGAAAGTATCGTCAACGTAGCGCACGTAAAAATGAGCTCCATTGATAAATGGTTTTAAACCAGTTGTTTCTAAATGGTGCATGTATATGTCTGCCAATACTGGTCCAAGAGGACTACCCATACCTATGCCGTCAATTTGTCTGTAGAAGACTCCTTGGAATACGAATTGTACGTTGGATGTGCATAATAGAAGTAGTTCTCTCATGTCGTCCACTTCTATCAGTGTTTCCGCTCCTGATGATCGTATATATTCACATAGGATATTTATAGTTTTATTTACTGGAATGCTAGTAAAGAGTGACTTTATATCGAGGGACACCATTTTCCTCTCTTTCAAATTTAGGTCGCGAATTTTTTCTACAAATTGAAAGCTATCCTGTACAACGTGGTCTATTCTTCCTTTCATGATAGGTTTTATAATCCGGCATAATAGTCTGGCTGCCCTGTGCTGTGGGGAATTTATCATAGATAAAATGGGCCTGAAAGGCGGAAGTCTTTCATTGTTGGTCATTTTGTGAACCTTGGGCAACCCATATAATATCGGTTGCGTTGAACCTACGGGCTTGGCATGTTTGCATTCTGTAATAAAAGCATTTTTGTGCTCTATGTCGATTTCTTGTTTAGCTTCGACCTTCGAAATAATTCGGTTTAGAATCTTCGTTATGGAATTTTCTAATTTTGCCGTAGTGTCGCGTTGTATCTCTTCGCGTTTAAATTTGGATTTGTCATTCAGAATTTGTAACATCGCCTGACTATAGTCCGTATAGTTCATTAGCACTACGCCTGTCCCTTTGTCTGGCTTCATGAGTCTGATTTGTTTGTTTCGTTGTAGCTCATTTAGTTCTTCTAGATGCCTTTTGGTGACCAGTTTATTGCCTTTGAATGTGCGCATATATTGGCCATACGCACTTCGGAGGTCCGATTTAAGAGCGAGATGTCGTATTTTTCATTTGATTTGTGTTTTGTGGCATCTTCAAAGAAGCATTCCATTGATGCCTGCATATGCATTTCTTTCACGTTCGTTTATTCTAGTTTTTGTTATGCAGTATTTCGGTCCAAGAGAGAGAACTTCATTTTGATGTTTCGTTAGATTTATGTCGGTGTAATTAAAAATAAATTTGCCTGGATTCTCAGGAGAGTGGTGTTCAACACAACAAAACTGATGCACACGAATGAAAAAGATAGCCTCTCTGTGACGTCAACACCTTTGTCTGTATACAAATTTCAATGTACCTGCAACGCTCAATACATCGGCAGATCAAAAAAGAGGCTCGAAACTAGAATAAATCAGCATCTCCCTCTAAAACTATTAAAGAGGGGTGCAGCTCCTGCACAAAAATCAGCAATTTGCGAGCATGTACTACTCACAGGTCATGCTGTTACTAGTAACAATTTTTCAGTTCTCTACAAGGCAAAAACAGAGAAAATGCTTCTGGCTTTTGAAGCTATAAAAATTAATAAGCAGAAGCCCTGCTTAAACGTGCAGAAAATCATTCAAAAAGAAATTAAATTGAACTGGATCAAAGACATAACTGACATGCCTTTAAAAATAGCCAACGCTTCGCAAAATACGACACATACATCAATTACGGACGCAATTACAATGAAAGCGATGACACACCAAATGAAGTTAGGCAAAAGGACACGCAAAATGACGTTACGCAAAAAGAGTGGTCTAAATTGCGCAAAACAAAGGCTAACATAACAAAGAGGAGATTAATTACGACAAATGTACAGTGGGATTGGATTAACGAATATACTAACGAATCCAGAACAATGGCTTTAGATACTGGTAGAAATAAGATTTATTAATAAATGTTATTCCATGGAGTACGTTGTTTTGTTCTTATATTTTAAAAAATGGTGAAAATAGAAACGATCAATATATATATATAAGTTATTTAACGGAAATATAGCATTGTGAAATTACAGTATATCATAGCAATTTTTACAGATTTAATATAAGTATTCATAAAGATACCCATATTGTTATTTACAACAACATGCATTTATGCAAGGCATATCGAAAAAAAGAAGAATGACTGGATTAGATTACATGTAGTTTGAGCATAGACTAAAAATAGCATAAGGCTGCAAATGAAATTCTTTTACTAGAGCAATTTCCTTCCCATTTCGCACTCCTCATTGGTTCGGAGAAAGTACCTGAGTGCATATAGGTCATTTATATACAAATCGCTATAGAACGCTCACTGCATAAAGTTATATTTTATTCGAGCTATTTGATAAAGACTCGCAGTATTTCTGGTTATTACTGAAAGCTTACTTAATATAGATTAAATCACGGTCAAGTATATGGATAAATTGTATTCTTCTCTGATATTTAGGCTACGCAACCAATGGAAAGTTAATTGATAAAATACGGTCATAATAATTACTGCAATTAGCATAAAGGAATATTAAGATACATAAAATAAAGACAAACAGACACTAAATATGTTGCGGAGTAAATTTATTTACGTCCTTTTCCATTTGAATAAAAACAAAGAAAGTTTTTCACGCTAATGAATTTAATGTATATACAAATTAGCTAAATTTCTTATCTTTATATAATTGGTGAAATTTATTCAAACTTATCCGGCGGGAGCAAAATATACTGGTGCACGGATCATCCAGAAACTTCACGCTAAGCCCAATCTGTGGGTGTCCGCTTAGGGTGAGAGTGGCTAATCTAATTTTTCATACCTAATTAACTCATTTTGCTTTGATCCTATTCAGTTATTTTGCCATCATGCGCTGATGATGGCCACTGAATGTCTAAACGTATTCATACCTGCGATTAGCGGCCGTTACTATGGCGCGCGACTAGTTAAATTAAATAGGATTGGTGTTTATACCATGCACTCAAACTTCATTTAAAGAATTTTAATGAACACTCACGAAATCAAAGATTGTTTAATATTAAAGTTTGTATTTGTGTGATGCAAGTTGAAGAGTGTTATATTTGTAAATGCAGAGAAATTTTCATTGTCGATTTACTATCAAGTACTTCATATGAGGGTTTAATTTGTGTGAAGGCCGCATATCTTAATTTCTGTAAATTATGTATTCATTACAGGTTGATATTCGCCAGTGAGGTTTCCTTCGTTCGCTGATGATGTGCATGGAAGTTCGAGATGATACCGTACGTGTGATTGACTATGTTTTTGTTTTCATGCGAATGGTTAAATAAAATAGTATCATTATTTATTTCAAGCTTGCAAACTTGATTACTAAAATTTTCACCACCTGTGCAATCAATGATTGATTAATTCGACATATATATACATACTATATACCATATATATATATATATATATGGCGAAATAGTATCTTCATTAAACGAACATTGGTTGCGCAGGTGGTGATAACAACTATTGTAATCAAGGTTGAGATCTTTATATAAGCACCTTAACAATTAATTACTTACATATTTCAGTATAAACTAAGAATTTTATATAGCGTAGAAAAGGCAGTTCATCCAATAGACCGGTTTCCTACTTAATTGGAACTCATGTTCGTGACTGCATAGAAATTGTGCAGCCGACATTTCCAATCAAGTACAATGTATGCGAGACTGCTAGAGGTGAGAGCCTGATATCTTATTTTGTTTTTCATATATATGCAATTCGGATTCATTCTCGCTAGTTAGTTTGCCGTCGTACTCTGATGTTGATTATGGAAGGTCGAGACGCGTCAGTGTGTGCGACTGGCGGTAGTTTTGTTATGTTGTTCGACGACTAGTTTAATACAATTGACTTGGTGTTTACTTCAAGCTCGCAAACTTGATTTAAAGCATTGTTGCCACCACCCGCGCAATGAATTATTGCATAATTGACGCTAGTTCTGCTGTTTTGCAAAAAAATTTAAACTAAATGGATCTGTGTTTATCTCGTGTTTTCAAACTAAGTGTAAAGCCTATTTATCTCCATCCGAGCAATCTTTGATAGTCTAGTCATATACTTTTACTTTTTTTACTTTACTGCGGCTGACTCCTTTTGGAGGATAAGCCGGCTCCATTGATTTCATGGGGTTTCTTGGGAATTTGGTACAAGTGGTGTCCCCTCACCACTCGGCTTTTTGATCGAGGACGCACCTCTAGCCTTTGCACATCCAAGCGCAGTCTGCAAGGCAGCAGTAAGTTGCATGGTTGCCGGTGGCTGTTGAGAGCTCATTCGCCATTCGGAAGTACGGGGTACTGTCCAGGAGTCCATGTAATCCTGTGGCTGTTGAACCCTTTTGTGGCGGGGAACACACGCCGAGTCATGAGTGCCGTCGTCGGGCTCATGTGGTATTTTATAGGAGATCCGATTGCCGGTCGGAAATCCACCACGCCCTGGTGACACCACCGCCATAGCCCCGTTAGCCCATGTACGATCCTAGTCATATACGTTATTATGTGAGATGAAAGCTGCAAAAACATTATCTTCGTAAATTCACAGAAAATATGTTACGAAATTTTCAGTCAATTACAACGCATGCATGGCTACAAGGGATGAAAATTTAAATCAAGCTAATACGTGCGAATGAATGAAATTGTGCTAAATTAAAGGAATGGTTACACAAATTGGGATTGATCTTGATCTCAAGTTTTGAAAATTCATTTAAAAGATTGTTATCAGCAACCACATAATCAATAATTGTTAAATTTTCTACTTTTTACACGTATGTCAAATGTAACAAAAACGATGTGCTTGTGATTTCACTGGATTGGTGTTTATCTCAAGTTGGAATACATAATTTAGAGAACACCGCCAGAATAGCTGTCTATCCAAGCCTCATTCCTGTTCAAATCTAATAAGCCAATTTTGTACAAAATGCTAATTCTCATAAATTTGGTCCGAATTTGTACTTTCCAAGACAGAAGACTCTTTAAGTTATACTGTGGAATGAAAAACATCGTCTTGAAAAAGAAGTTTCTTTATCAAATTCTGACTGACATAAATCTGCTAAACGAATGACGACTTGTTTTCGATGAGTTTGTCTGTTCGGTGCGCAGAAACTTTCACCGAATTTGTATACACACGCGCTCCAAGGGAAAATTATGAAAAAGTCAACTGGCAATACTACGCGGTGGCAATTCAACTGCATTTCTTCGTTCCCTTGGGAAACTTTGCCTCTTGAGCCAGCCAGAAGCTTATCACTGGCGAACTTCTTAAGTATATTGTTTACAAATCAGGTCTCCAGGATACAATAGTACCTTCTTACCCCAATTTCTCATTCAGGACTAGCTCGCAAAAAACTTATCATTGTCCCTTCTCTTCGCAAGAGTTACCCAGCATGATAATTTGGATACTCTGCTATCTAGCATTCAGACGAAGGTCCTACTGGAGATCAATAGACATGTAAATGAATCGATTTGCTTTGGTTTCACACTCAACTCGTTTACACTTTCTGTATCTTCTATTTTAGAAAATTCAAAAAGGTATACATTTGTAGATACTCTTATAGGAAATGATAAATAAAAGATTCTTTTTGAAATGCGAGCTTTAATAAAATTCATTGCAGCCTTCTTATGTGCAAAAACAAAAAAGAAGAAAATTTTCTTATATCTGATAAAATTTCTTTTTGTTTTTGCACATAAGAAGGGTAAAATAATAGATTCTTAAAATTGAAAAAAAATCATTTTTATTATGTTAATTTGTGCCATGAATTTCATAAAGCTAATCATTCTAAGAGACATTTTACATTTCGAAAAGGAAATTCTTAATTAATTTAACAATGCTAGGCAATCATTTTCTTTTTATAAATCATAAAATTGATTAGTCTTATACACTCCTCCAAATAAAATATTTCCCATGTTTAACTCGTCATACCCTTCTATTAGCGTGGCCCAAATTCACAAGAACTTTTGTAGGATAAAACTGAAGACATCATTCAAATTATATAAATCAGATAAAAGAAATATACATTAAATGCCGTATTTATAATTCACAAGTATTTCTAATGTTTCACTTAATTTCACGAAAATTTAAAAATTTATTTGTTGTTGTATTTTTAGCTGAATTGCATTTAAAAAAATAATGTTTGACTTTATAACATATCTACTAAAACATTAAATAGTATATAATTAATATTATTGCTTATATAATAATTGGTTTTACAATCTTTTATTAAACTAATTGCAGATTCGTAACGAAGCAATAATAGAACAAATACAAGCGAACTTGTAAGGCGTAATTTCATTCAACAGCATCTTACCAAGAATCTAGTCAGTTTTGGTCGTCTTGTAACACTAATCAACATATTTTGACGAGCAAATTTCACAGATTTTTCGCTGTTCTTATTTATTTTGTGCGTCACATTCCTATTCAGCTCATCCATGGTTAAAAGATTTATTTTTCTTTAACACATTAATCCTTTTTCTATTTAGCAATGTGTAGCTCTAAATAAAAACGTCATGGCCACAGGGTCTAGCAAAGTCATTTACATCTTCATTATGTTAGCACATGTCAAAAAACCGTCTCTGTTGTCAAACGTTCGTAATTTCAAAACAAGTAGATCGTTGTACTTTTGGAGAGTTTAACAAAAGAACGTTGTTTCGTTTTTATTCTGTCCTTATTTTAAAAAAAGGTAAAAGAAATATCACAAAATTGAAATTACAAATTGAGCGTATGTCTACTAATTTTCAAATGCATGCGCAGTTTAATGCAGATGTCATAATTTAAACAAATTTGCAGTCAAGTAAAGTTTAGATTGTTAATCATAACTTACGCAACCCGCATAAGCAACACTCCCATATACCAACGTACACGCAAACACCATTTTTCGTAAAATAGCAAATAACTCGATTGGTCATTGCATGGTTAATCGTTAGCTCTCTGACTAGGTGTGCCTGTAAAATGGAGTTAATTAAGTACATGCTACTGTCTAAATGATGCAAATACTGTGAGGAAAAATATTTGCGTTATTCCGTGCACTCATTCTGTTGACCATAAAGCAAAAAATGAAAGAAAACAATTGCAAACCGTTTCGTTATCTCACTTTCCATGCTATAATGCTAATTAACATCTAACTAATGACAAAGGTAATTATAAACGTTTTCTAATATGCCCTATATTTTTAAGTTCTATGCACTCTTACTGTCAGTGTGTATGCTAATAGTACTTTTTCTCAATGATTAACAAAATTATTATTATTGTCTTGTGCAGTTATTTTAATATTTTCCTTTCATTTTTAATGATTCCCGCAGTTAAATTTTTCGCAAGCATAAATTTTACTCCTCATTATATATATATGTCATATTGCAGATAATCTGGAAGAATTTTTCAAATAATGAAATATTCGAGGAAGGCCGCGAATTAAACATTCTACATCTGTTTGACAATAACAAGTCATCAGGCGTGTTTTCTCCTTAGAATTCATTTTACTTCTGAAGTTGGAAATGAAGGAAATTTGCTATGTGAAACATTAATCTTGTGCTTAAACTAGTCATTAAAAAAAGTGAATAAAACCAAACTTCAATAAATCTTACAAAATAACAAATTTAATTCATTTATTAGACAAGTATCCTCACATATATAATTGAGCGAACTTTGGTTGCGCGGGCGGTGATAACAATTACGTTTGGTCAAGTTTGCGACCTTGATATAAAATGTCATTTTCTTAAATCTTTTATTGTGAGCATTTGGATTGTGGGTGTGATTAGAGTCCTGATGATGGAACTGGACACGCCGCTCCGAAACGTAGCCAGCCAACGAAGATTAGATCGCACCTGATTTCCAGTGGTTGGTATGAACGATGTTGAAGCCTTTGATCGAAGACAAAACAGATGCGTATTGGAAAATGGGGATCAGTCGGATATTTGCAAACCTGATGAAGAAAAGCGACAACGCTCGAACGCAAATCGTGGAGAATTAACATATGAAGCTAGCACAACGAAAGCATTCAAAGGAAATTATGACTTTAACATTTTATTTGAATGTTAACTCTAAATAATTTTCAAATTTTTCGAAATGACTGAAAGACGTGAATCGGCAAGATTGAGTTGAATCGACAAATATTATTATTACGTAACTTCAATTGGTTTTAGATGGTTTGCACCCGTCAGTGCTGCACAGAGTAAAACAGAATTTGAAAAGTAGTCATTTTTATCAAATATGTCTGCCTATCTTGGCAATATTTTAATAGAACAACAGCAGGTTTACAACTCAACAACGATTTTAGATAACGGATAAGCTCATACAACAAATACACATGTATGCAAATACTAATTTTATATTTGTGTTAATTCTCATAAATCTGTTTTTTAATTTGATTGATTTTGACCTAACTAATTCGTCTATAACGTAAGAAAGTAATGCTGGTTAAATGACGAGGATATAATCTCAATTTAAATAATATGACATTAGCGTTATAAGTCTTATACATTCAACATGGCTAATTAATTTCAACTTATAAGTGAAAAAAACTGTCTTATTAAAATTCAATATAAATTCAGAGCAAACTGAGCAAAATAAATGAGTACCCGATGGTAAGCAGTCAAACTTGTAAAAGCAATCATCGTCGCATTATTTCAGAATCTATCCCATAAACGAAGTTAAATCAAAACAGTTTCAATTGGTTTTACGATAAAGTATGTAAACTCGCTAGAAGAAGTTATAAACAAGATGACGTAATATCCTAAGATATTTAGGACATTTCAATGTTGCTTCGCAGTGTTTGCAATAATAATTAAATTTTCATAATCGGCGTACATTGGTTAATGATTTACACCAGATCTTCTTTCTCTCTGAACATCGCCGAGTGTCCATCAGCTCCAATTCAAGTAAAGACGGTTTTTCTCGGGAAGTTAGGAATTGTTTTTTTGCAATCATGTTCAACCTCTTTATAAATCACAGAAATATTTCAAAATAAAATAAAGGTAATTTTGATAATCTCGTTACACCTTACCTGTTTATATTGCTTTCATACATTCCAAATCAGAATTTTAAATGCTAATCAAATCAGGTTTAGATAAGACAAAATATAATGGCTTTGATAACTCTTTTCGATACTGGCAAAAATAATCACCTATGCATGCAAAAGTTGCCACAATTTCCAGTCAATTGTGTTTAAATTTTTCTAAAAATTAAAAAATGACTGAAGATAATTCCGTACAAAATTAGTCAAATCTTCCCTAGAAAGTGAGTAAAGCCATGTTTACCTAAATTAAATGTGGATGTATTACATTTTACTCTACGAAGTAAAGGGTATTTGGAGGTTTGTAGATCGTAAACTAGGACTATTGTGAATCTGTCTACCCAAGGACGAAATCTAAGACAAATTAAAATATATGGCATAGGTTTGTAGTAAAATTGTGGAAGTTTGCGGTTACTTACTAATTGTACACTGTGTGGGTGACAGAACAATGATTACACTAAATTGGTTTACGAATGAATATATACATGTTGAGAGACGCAGTGCCGGGCTCTACTGCAAGTTCACACTAAGCATGAAAAAAGTAATATACAAATAGAGCTGCCATGCGAGATTAGTGAAATCCAGAGTTTTGCTTTTCATTATTGTAGTTCAGGAAACAAAAAGCCACTTATAATAAATATATATCAGCGATGAGTGGAAAATCACAGGATTCTGTTGCATCGATAAATTTTTTGCGTAATAAATATGACAGTTTTCGGGAAATTAAATGATCATTCTTTGCACAGGCGGTGACAACAATTTCTTTAATTAAGGTTGTGAACTTGATGCAAAAACTGACCGATTATTAACTTACATTTGTTAGTACTTTCTAAGCATAGTATAGTGTTGACAAGGGAAATTTATTTAGTAGACCGATTTCGTTCTAACTGGAAACTCATCACGTACTATCCAGAATTTCCGTGGATATGGTTTGAACCTGAGCACGTTTGTATCGGAATCTGTTTCTCTAACCATTGGGCCATCCTGCCACACATTACATACATTTTATAGTTATATACTAACTAATGTTTCTTGGTTTTCCTTTACTTTAGATGGAGTTTGTATAGCATCATTTAGACCTAAAGTTCCAACTCACCATCCACGATTTATCATTATAAAGCAGATGCCGTGCCACCCGGGGACAAACTATTTAATTGAACATTTGTATAATTAAATGAACATCGATTACACGAGCAATAATAACAATTAATTTAATCAAGTTTGCGTTCGTGATACAAAAACCTGGTCCATTATATGCATACATTTGTCAGTATAAACTAAGCATTGTATAATGTTGACAAGGGAAATTCATCCGGTAGTCCGGTTCCGTTTTTATCGGGACTCCATCACGTACTGTCCAGAATTTTCCGCGGACAGGGCACGAACCTGGGCTTGCCTGCTACCAAATCTGGTGCTCATTCCACTGAGCCACCCTGCCGCAAGTAGTTTTCGACAAATTCCGTAGTTTTCCGAGCAAATAACGTAAACTTACACAACTTTTCTTAGGCAGGTAAGTCAAAGTTAAACTTTTGTCAAATTCACCGCATAACATAAAACAATATAATTTCACGCATTCTTGCGCAGAAGGCACGAGCCTGGTCTCTGCTTAAAAGTAGAATTGTGACATTTTTAATTTGAATATCTTTCTCGTTATGTAATTACCTTTTCAACGAAGTCGTTTAAACGATATAGGAGCACATCGCATTAGAAAAATTGGTGACCACATAATTGGTAATAGCTTTCGATTATTTCCGACACAGTGAAAGTTTTAGTCGATTTTGCAAGGTGCCGTAAATCCAGTTGACTTATTATGGAAAAATCTTTTTAAAAGGTCGATTTATTAGAGAGTGGCAACGTAAAAATAGTTAAATTGTTTCATATGACTTATTAACCCAACCATCAGGCATCATTCCATGATTTCCGTTAATATATTTATAATGGTTAATAAATTAATACAAAACGTAACGCATTCACCAATTAGAGTAATTCTGAACAGTTTGAATTTCAAAGCGTTAAAAACCTAAGTGAAGCATTTTCTAGCATTTGCATTAGTCTGTTTCTTTCCAAAGATCTTATCAAATTTACTAAAATGTGGTCAATACTGTTTTTAATTTATTTATGCACAACTCATTGAATTTAGAAATAAGTTTAAAAATAAATTACATTCGTCTAAGAGAATAAAATCAGTTATATTTTAAATATAATTCTTTCCTGTGATAGCCAACTTTCCAGCTATAAATAACGCAGAAAAGTTTCAAATATGAAATACCAGCTGTTATTTTTTAAACACAACTGTTATGTATGCTCAAATAACGCGGAATAGTCTACGTTAAATAAACTGTCCTGCACACTATGAGAAGGCTCAGAAGGAACCTACTTGGTATACTAAGCTTATTCCCATATGGTAAAATGTAGGAAACCACTCCGTGCAAAATACTCATAACATTAAGATTAGAGGTAGGAATACACTAGATATACAACACCTATACCCATGAGTTAATAATTAGGAACCAACTTAGTATCCAATACTCATACCCATGAAGTCAGACTTAGGAACCCACTAGGTAAGCACTATCTCCACCTTTGATGTCAAAAGGATTTTATTCGGTATCCAATACCTATACCAATGAGGCCAAACGTAGGAATCTGCTCAACATCTAATACGCATAACATTGATGTCAGAGGTAGGAAACTAGTGAATAAAAAATATCTTTACCCATGTGGTTAGAAGTTGGAACCTACATAGAATCTACTAACCTTACCCATGAGATCAGTTGTTTGAATTAATAATACTTCCCTACTCAGTTTAATTTCCTTTAAAATATCGTTGTACGTAATGGCATCCGCATGCTTCCCTACATCCAGGATATTTCTGCGAGAATAATTGCTAAGCTCTTAAATCATTCATCCTAGACAGTTGTCAACTAAATCCTGTCATTTTTATATTGCGACGTCTAAAATTTAATACAAACCATTTTATACGTTTCCGATTAAATAAATGATTTTATGAAAATACCCAAAAATTGTATTTTGTCAAAATAGTTGGGACAGACAGTGTAAACACATGAATTTTATTCTTAAAACCAGTTTTGAGTTTGGAAAAAGTAGAAAATTTTAAAAACGTAAATTATTCCACATTTGTGTACTTAATTTACAACATAGTTCGCGAAAAAGGAATACCATTGTTTTCATGGCTGTTTATAGGAGTAACCATGGTGTTTCATGAATAGTAGAAATTATCTTTCTATCGCTTTGCTCACTTGGTTTAGTCTTATTTAATAATTAGCTCGTGTTCATTGTTATTGCAAAAAAGAAGTATTTTCTATTTTTAGCTTGCGACGCATACACGCATAAACTAAAGCATTAAATAAACAGTATACATGTAAACATGAATAAACATATATATTTGTTTATATATATATATATATATATATATATATATATATATATATATATATAAATGTATATATATACATATCATAGATGTACATGCTTAAATTGAATAAATTAACTTGGAGAGAAAAATAGACACACCTTTGATGATTTTGAGGACTTCTATGTTAAAACATATTTTTGCTTTCTCTTCCAACTGCATCTACCAAGTTTTGCACATTGAACTGTGTTCGACCTATATGTCCAATATATATATATATATATATATATATATATATATATATATATATATATAAGAATATTGGTCCGTACTCGTTTCTGAAAGAACTTTGTTGAAGACAGCTACTCTTTGTAATTAGTATCAAATGATTTCATGGTTTTAATGCGCATAACTTTTGCTCAAAACACAGAATGTAAAAAGGGCGAATTTCATGAAAATATTTATGTACATCAGAAATAAATTAAGCTATTATTGATTATACATGTTAGAAAAAGATAGGTTGATAAAATACTAACTATAAAATACAGAATTATTCGAAAAAACACCAGTTTGTCTCGAAATACTTTATATTTATATATCTAACTATAAATATTATTTTCATGAACACCTTTCGCAGTTTATTTTTTATTAGAAGTTAACAGATGTGACATTTTTCAAATTTTAGAATTTTAATTAATTATACAAAATGCGTCATAACTTAAAATTCTGAAAGATCACATTCGATAAATACGTCTATTTTTTCATTCGGATACGATGATATGAAATAGATTGTATTCAATATCTTAATTAATTTCAAATAAATACAGCTTCCATAATTTATATACATTCCTCACAGCGTACTGACAGATATGCAAAAGATACAAAATGGTGCAAAGTGCAATAAAGTGTTTCGTCTTTAAAAAGTCGAATTTGACTTAATCAGAATAAAAAACAAAAACTAGTTCATGAATACGCCCAAGATTTGAATTATTTTATTGTAATAAAAAGTTGTCAATAACGGTGAGAACACCGTGGTTCCTCCAAAGATCCTTTCTCTATTTGGGATGACGAGTTGTGAACGTAAAAATGTACTCGAGAATTGGAACCGAACATTTTGCAATGAAAAGAGGAATTGTGGACAATCCGTTTCAGTTAAAATTAGAATCTGATAATCCAGACTAGCCGTCATAATTTTGGTCTAAATAATTTTAAAAAGATGAATCCCGTTGCGCAATGCTGTCCTTCATGTTGTGGATTTGACCGCATTTTTCTTGTGCGGGACAATTGATAGCACTCTTAGGTCGGTAAAATCTTGAATTTTCATCATTTTCAGGTGATATAATTTTTGGCCTCAGTTGATGTCCTCGTTTATCCCTTCTTTTTTAAGCCTTCCATTAGCTGATTGTCTGAAAATGACGTTGGAACACGATTTTCCATTGTTCTTTTACCAAATTTTCGAGACCGAATTTCCAGTCTCATCTTCAGGGTTGACACAATACACACAGGATAAAACACAACTTGGGGAAATGTGGTATCCTCATTCAAGACAGATATATTTATATTTATTTTAATTCCAAATGTATTTTTTAATTGTCTTCCTAATATCGATTGTCATCAATTAATTACTTTCAAAATTATATATATATATATATATATATATATATATATATATATATATATATATGTATATATATATATAATCGGAATAGTGTTTATATCAGTTTCGCAATCTTGATTTAAATAACTACATTATGGTTCATATGCATTGTGCCGACTTTTAATAATAATTTACGCACTTTAACCACTATATTTTTGGTAAGCACGAAACGAATGTGCATTATATTATACATTCCGTTCATGCTGTCTTTAGTGTATCCTTCTGTTCGCATTTGAACTAGTTTGTTACTAGGTTCGCAACACCTAATACATCCTTGCATATATATTAGTTCTCCGCAAAAAAACATTATTTAACTGTTATATATTGAATTGAATGATGTCAGCCTTTACAGAAATCTTGATAACTGAGTATCAGAGTAAGTAGTGGAATGGATTTACTGGGTAACAGATGTTCAGAAAAGTTCTGATTCTCAATGTCAGTTATTACTGTACATACATTGATATCTACTATATTTGGTACCATGTAGCAGCAACTCGGATATAGTGTTAGTACCATGTACCTTTTCGGTACAATTATGTTGGTATCGGTTACTAACACAATAGCCATAGTGTTAGTATCCTTTACAGACTCGGTATATATATTATATAGTGTGTGTTAGCATTAAAGTCGCATTGTCGTTGACTTCAGATTATGTTAGCTTCACTATTACAGGTTTACACATTCGTCTAGGAGATTGTACCGTCCTAATATTCCACATTCTTCTACCGAATATATAGTGGTTAAAGGGTGTAATACCGGCTCCTACTGATGAGTCGCCAGTAAGCACGAAACGAATGTGCATGAGATTATACTTTCCGTTCATGCTGCCTTTGTTTTATCCTTCTGGTCACAACTGAACTAATTTGTTACTAGGTTCGCAAAAGCTAATACATACTTGCATATATATTAGCTCTTCGCAACAAACAGTATTTATCTGTTATATATTGAATTAAATGATGTCATGCTTACCGCGAAATGTGATAACTGATATCGATCAAGGCCAGGTTGTATGGATTTACAGGAGTAACAGGTGTTCAGAAATTGTTGTAATTCTCAATTTCGGTGAACTATAGCATAAGTTAATATCCATCATGTTGGTACCATGTTCCGACTCGGAAACCATAGTGTTAGTACCATGTAACTTTTCGATATAATAATGTTGGTATCGGTTAATAACACAATATCCATAGTGTTAGTATCCTTTATAGACTCGGTATATATATTATATAGTGTGAGTTAGCGTTGAAATCGCATTTTCGTAAACTTTATATGATGTTAGCTTGATTATTGCAGGTTTACACTTTCGTCTAGGAGATTGTACCGTCCTATTATTCCACATACTTCGACCAAATATATAATGGTTAAAGGGCGTAATACCGGCTCCTACTGTTGAGTCACCAGTAAGCACGAAACGAATGTGCATGAGATTATACTTTCCGTTCATGCTGCCTTTGGTTTATCCTTCTGATCACAATTGAACTAATTTGTTACTAGGTTCGCAACACCTAATACATACTTGAATAAGGCTCTTAATTTGAATTTGATTTCAGCCGTGCATTATTGCAAAACGATGACTGTTGTTTGAATACTTTTGCAGATAATATCACTAGTTTTGCATTACAACTACAATTTGTGAAAGTGCTGCAACCAATTTGGTTCTGTTTCGAGGAATTTCAAAATTTTCATTCTGCAAACAGTTTCTCCTTTTCTTTACTATTTTAGATTTTTACAAATTTGTACATTCGCACTACTTCGTTGGACTTCATTCTTAATCTCAATCTAAGAAATTATTTCTACTACTTGATTTATTCATCTTTAAATGTGCATTTCTTACTATATAAAGTACCTTTCTTGTGTTTTACTCTACCGCGGCTATAAGCCTCTTAAATTCAAAATTTCTGATATCCATTGATATGAATCTTAAGCTGCGATGGCCAGCTTTCACCTCTTTCCTAATAAAATCTGGTGTGTCTGTCAAACAGCAAATCCGAACTTCAACAGCAAGTGGCTAAACTATTCAGCCATTTAGCGGTCCTGTCGGGGGATCTTTCTGCCTCAACTTCTCGTCGATATCGATCCTTTTCAATACCAAGGTTAAACTCTCGGTCTCGACCAAGTCCAATACAAAACGCACCAATTTTTGTGCTATTCTCCGGGATGCTCCAACGAGTTCCCCTATATTGTTACGTCTCATGTGATTTGAAGGTCTTCTTGCTTCAACCACCTCTTACTATGTGTCAGCTGACTCTACTCGTCCCCCATTTTGCTACGCCCCGATGTCAATTTCGACCCCGTCATAGAAAAATGATTTTAAACGCGAAGCTTATAACCGAATTATGTGTTATACTGTAATTTCCACTCAAACCTACTTTTATTTCTATATTTTTGCACCACCTTATCTGCACCTTAAGGTAAAAATGGTACCTAGATCACTTCTATTTTTACAAAATATCAGTACCTGATCGAGTCCTAAAAATAAATTATGTAACTCGTCGGTGTAAGACCTCCACCCGATTCATCTCACCGATCTAATTAATTTTATTCTGGTTCGTTTTCAGGAATTAATCCTCCAAAATTTAATAAACTAAAGACATTTTTCTCCTCAAACTTGGTTTTCTCCTATCTGATTTAGTGATGACCTATTCCACATCAGTAGTTATAAGTTCCTTCGGATTGACAGAACTGTAGGTCGTGCCTAATTGTTAGCTGCAGAAATCGTGTCTTTACTTATTCCCAAGCACCTGGCTGCATACATATATTTCGAACCCGAATTTTTTTGACTTTCAGCTGACCATACTATATCAAATAATCTATTTTAGTCTAGTCAACATGCCATCGAGGACTCTCACAAAGCCAAAATTTTATTCACCTTTTTACACAATAGTTTGACAAATACATTGTCTATGGCGACATTAAACCCCTAAAGACAAAGGTATTAACGTATCTTATGAAAATTACCCGGTGCTGCGGTTTTATGTGGAAAATTTTGCATTTCAATTCGTGCAATTCTCTAACGGAGAACTTGTTAACGTCCAGCGCCATGAGATCTTACCTAATCTTGATTTCTGACAAGAATCCTTCCTAATTTCTCTTATAACCTCTGCTTAAAATAAGATCATTCTTAAAAATTTATGTTTCACTAATTAGAAATCATTATGTCTACTTTGCAATTGCATAACTCCATGCAGACTTATTAGTTCACCATATTAAAATGATGTTATTGAAGTTCCTAATTGTGCCCTATATCTGTTGCGCATGTAGAGTAATATTTAATGAAGATCTGTATTAATGACCCTTACTGGTACACCATATCGCGACAAACAATTATGTAGGAACGTGTACGAGACTTCTTGTACTGTCATACTCTTTAAAATATCTACTTCAAAATGACGACTAAAATAATCAACCATAGTAAGCGAATAATTTGGACCGCTGACTTCGGGCATTTTGATACTGTCTGTATTTATATGTTTAACCCATCCGGTTGATATCCTAATATTCTGGTATGTCTCCAAACCTTACAGGTTTGGCACTTGGCACAAGCTCTTATAAAAGCCCGTATATCTTTAGACATTGTGCGGCCATAAATATCTTTTACTAATGGATGTCCAAAATGGTACAATTGTTGAGCTATTTGGACGCGTAGCTTCAATGGCACATATGGTCACTTTATCTTCGGAAAATTTTGCATAACAACCACTTGCCACTCAGAAATTTTCAAGCATAGCCTTGTCCCTTTGCTATTATCAACGTGAAGGTATCAAATCCTTGCGCTTCCTCAAATTGTTTGATTAAATTTTTGGGAGAAATATTTAGATTCTTCAGCAGACTTTGGCGTATCAGCTCCCCGTCTGCTTCATACGATCTGCTAAGTGCCTCTACTACCACATTTTCTTTACCAGCAATATGAGAGACAATAAAGTTGAATTCTGCTAACGGATTTATCTGTGAACTCACCTTGCAAGAGTAATTAAGACTCGCGGTTGTACCAAGTGTGCTTATCAGCGGCTTGACGTCTTTCAATGGCTTCAATTCATGTCCGTCTACGAAGTGCTTAAAATGTAGCACTGAAGCATATATTGCAAGTATCTTTTTACAAAATGTTTCATAACTTTTTTCTTTGTGATAACTCTGTGATGTAGCACTACAAAAATATCAAATTCTGAGGCGTATGTGACTAGCTCAATTAGCTTATCCTTGTCTATAGTTGCTATGGTGGTTTGGGCATTGTGTGAATAAGGCCAGAAGGCCACTATAATTCTGTTTTCAATCCATTTTTCGCACTGAAAGGTTGAAATACAGCAATGTATTTCAGGATGATATTGGCGAATTCCACTGAGACTTTAGGACAGCGTAAACGAACCGATCTAAAAATTTAGGATCCAGACTTAGTGTGGTTTAACGCTCCCACGCCTTCTCTGTTGATGCTTTTTTGGGATCTTATGAAAGATTGAAACGAGTTAATAAATCCATCCAAATAATATGGTCTTTGACATCGGCTAACAGAAAATTCCCCTTAAAAAATATTTCTGTCCAAATGTTACCGAGAATACTTTCATCCTTAAAACACCCATCAGACAACCATTTGCCGCCTATGGTTGATAAACAAAAGTGGAGCAATCTGCTTACACCACATCTGGCCTAACAGTTCTTAATTCAGCACCCGTATCAATGCGAAAATGCAGACCAGTCAATGTATCACGAATGCCTAGTTTACTGATAGATGATCAGCACTGTTAGATATTGTTTGTTGCGGAGAACTAATATATATGCAATTATGTATTAGGTGTTGCGCACCAGGTAACAAATTAGTTTGAAACAGTAGCGCCAGCGACACCCTCGACGCTTAAATTCTTCATATTGACTCCAAAATTGTGATTTATTCGTCGCAATATCTTTAATTTGGCGTTTAATACACGGGATTTCTACCAAGTTTGATCTGCATTTACATATAAATGCAATTTATATCCCACGCAACACATTCTGACCATTTTTCTACTTACAAATGCTGTCGCCTTTCTCTTACACTAATTTATCAAACCAGCCCAATAACTATAGCTTAATCGTTGCTAAATATTCAGGAAGACTTACACCCTACAATCTGTCACTTATAATCAACACATCTAAATCAAACTTTTGAAAATTCGCCAAGAATGTATCTTAGAGAAATCATTCCTAAAAGAAACACAATGTAACACATAGGAATAGTTATTCAAAATAAATTGTTCCAAACGACATATTACGGCCATTGTACTCTAAACTAAGCATCTAATCAATTTGATACCAAGGTAAACAAAGGCGATAGAGCTTAAACTTTATGTTTTTGATGCATATATAAGACCCATTCTTGAATACACAATCAAGCAATGTAATACTTGCAAATTGGAGGGACTCCACGCATAACTCCTAGGGTGTACATCTTTAAATATGTCCAACTCATCAAATCTCGCTCAGGCTAAACTTCAGCTGATATGGCTTAGATGAACAACAATATCTTTGAGTAAATTACAAAAATATAATAAATAACTAAACGTCCATACATTTGAGATCCATTCTAGTCGTATTTCCTGAGAAATTATAATTTTAGTTTCAAAAATTTAAACCAATCCATTTCACAAATTATTTCAGAATATATATTTATTCTGAAAACCAATCACACTATGCAACCAATTACTTAACGAAACACGCAACAAAAATTCGATTAACTTTAAACTTTTTGAATATAAAAACTTAATAGATCCAGCTCGCAAAAATCAAACAAATGTAACATTTAATAATCTATTTTGAAATCACAAATGATAATGCCTAAATGTAACGATTTCTATTACATAACATGTTGGAACAAATACTTTCACCATATATTTTATTCCTCCCTCGAGATTTAAAGGATATTTGGAATCATCATTAAAAAAGAATAAAGGCTTATACATTTTTATTTAAAAACGGAGCTTCTGGATTTGCTATTACAAATTGAGAGTTCAACGTATTGTCTACAAGCACGCTAAAGCATTATCTAAAATGTAGAATTACTGGCCAAACGGATATTATGAATCAAAATTCAATTATCATATGCTTGCCAACAAATAAATCTGCGTCCAACTAGTCGAATTTTCTTAAAGTGACAAATTGATTGAGGCGACGACCATCGAGCAACCGTCATGCTAACTAGGCATTGAGTCAATAGTCTTCTAGTTTTTATGTGCAATGCTTTGTAACTTTTACAGCTCAAACTTTAGAAATTCATTCAAAGAGTTCTTTATTCACACACAATTTACAATAACACTCATTTGCTTGATCACCCCTTAATATTAGAAGGAAGCAAAAGGTCGATATAACACGGCATGGAGATGATGTTTATTTGTATGTCCTCCACTTATTTTTATTTTCTGAAGGAATTTTATAAACAAATTCGAGGCTTTCCAATTGGACAACCTTTTTCGGTCCCAATAGTTATTATTTTTATGCATTATTTATAAAATAATCTGTTGGATAAGACTCCACTGAAACCAAAATTGTAACTACGTTTCTTGGAAGACATATTAATGATATGGAATCATAGTGATAATGAAATGGTAAATTTCTTAAATTTAGATAATCGAATGTGCGAACTCCAATTTCCTTTAGAAAGGGAATCATCAGATGAGTTACCATTTTTGGATGTCAAATTAATTAGAAATGGTCAGAAATTGGTAAGAGATATTTATAGGAAGGATACTTACTCAGGAATCCTTATTAATTTCGAGTCCAATCACTCGTATCGTATGAAAATCCATATCGTATGAAAGTCCGTATCTTAAATTCATTAACATTAAGAAATCTTAAGTTAAGAGATATAAAGCATAGGAAGTTAGAATTAGGTAGACTACGCAATATATTCAAGGCTAATGGTTACCCTCTGTATTTAATAGATGCAACAATGATGGACGCCGTAAAAACATTTAATCATAGTTTGTGGTAAATAACGGCGGATAAGGAGAAGGAAGAGCGGAAGGTCATGGTATTACCGGACTCTATATTTAGTAGTAAAGTGAAATCATTAGCTTTAAAATACAATATAAGGACCGTTTTGAAACAGATCCTTACACTTGGCACTATACTTCCTAACCAAAAAGAAAAGATTGAACACTTAGAAAGATCAGGAGTGCATAAGATCCCATGAAATGATTGTAGTTTCAAGTATGTTAATGAGACCATGCGCCTAAACAAATTAAGAAGAGGTGAACATAAAACTGCGCGTAAGTATGGACATATTGCTAAATCTGATCTTGCTCGTCATGTAATGAAAACTGGGCACACTGTTGTAGAGGAAGATATTTCCTCCGACAAAATTAAATTGACATTTATTGATAAATTTAAACCACCTTGGCCGATTGAAACGAATATTATTTAAAAGAAATTATTCGTTTATTTTCTATAACATTCTTTGTTTAAATACTTGACAGTATATAAACTTTTGAATTGTGCGTAATTTCAGTTTTGGTAATCTGTACTTGACTGGCCTGACTTTCCTCAGCAAGCTGCATTTGTTTCTTTACTCAATTTTCACAATATACACCTGCTATCATTTTGTCTTTTGAATCGCACGTAATGGGGACGTTCTGGAACATGTAATTTAATCATTCTATTTTTCGTCTTATTTCTTTCTAGGTTATTTGATCGGGAGTTTTGCTTTGTAAGAAGTACACAGTCCTTTTGTCTATCGCTAAGTTATCAAATTAATAATTAAGTACGATCAGGATGGAAGCTAATCTTAAGATTGAACACACAAGCAAATTGGCTCAAGATATAGCCAGCATGAACTTAATAGATGTGAATGAGAATTCTAGCTTATCAGATTCAAATGGGCATATGAAGACTGCAAACGACTTGGCATCTATTGGTTTCTCATTTACTAATAGGTATGGAGCCTCTACACTATCAACTGGGAGGAATGCAAATGCATAGCAATATGAAGTCGTAGTAGGGTGACGAGATTGACTGGGGAATCTATCGAAATTAAATCTAGAGATCATATTATAAATGGAACAGCTGTTGATAAATCGTTAGGTCCAATTTGGAATACCGCATTAGCTAATGGCAGGAAAAGGCGATTGCATGAATTGTAAACTGAAGCTAGCATCAGTAAAAGATTAAGAACATCGGATTAAGATTGACCAATTATTGGGCTTATTGTTCAGTTAATGAATAATCAATTATTAAGAACATAGTCTTTCTAAATTTCATCTCTAAATACTCGTTTGATTTTAAAACTCTTAGTGATTTGAACCATAATTTTGTGTTTTGCACCCCCACCCTACCTATTGAGATAATTCTAATAATAGAATATTTAGAAATAATAATTAATCTGACGCGTTCAAATGGTAAATTTATGTCTATTGACTGTAGTTTCATTTAGATGTACGTACATGTGTATCAATTATATTTTAACGAAGTTTTTAGTTATGTATACAAATACACATGCACATGCGTGGCGTACGCCTATTTAATGGTATGCCAATAATTGTTATTAACTGGTTTATCTTGAGTGCAACCCTAGTAGTTTGAATTGAAATCTTTCATATGCATTTGTCTTTCGGACTTCTAGTTTTAGCACTCATGGCATGTTTTTATGACGAGTGTTTCTGAATTATTGGTCTCCCCCACCAGAAAGTGAGGCCATCTCAGTTACGTCATTTTACATTGAGTGTGTAAAACGAATAGTTAACGCATGCAATTGATAAATCATTATTCAGCCACTCTGGTCTCAATTAGTTAGATGAAAATAACAGTTATGAAAATGCACACGCACACACATGTGAAACGCGAATATCTAATGGAAGGTCAGTTTGAAGTATAAATATTATGGTCAGAGGAAATAACACGCCTGCTTCATTAGTTTCCTTTGTTAAACTTGTGACGTATATTGCAACTGATGAATGCTATCGATACGTTTAGCCGAAATATTTTATAAAAAGAAATATACTGGAACAATGAAAGCTGAGTTAGTCAAAACGCAGATCAGGTAATTTCAATTAATCCAGGTTCGCTAAAACAATTTTCATTCAAAGCATAACCATTCTTTTTCAAATTCTGATTAAATGTAGAATTTGTATGTTAATTTTTTTCGGATAAGGTCATATGTAATCAAATAATGCAAACCATCAGCAACACTCATCAAGGCCATCGAACTAGAATTGATACATCCTGATTCGTCGGGTCTTCTCGTTTACGTGCATCTACATAGAGAATTAGTAATCCTCGAACAGGACAAATATAGCAAGTCTTTAAATCAAGTTTGTGAGTATGAAGTAAAAACTTCTCCCATTGTAATTAACCACTTATGGAGCAAAATAGCAATACTACCGTCAGTTTTGCTATTTTGTTTGATGACTGGTTAAATATAATAGGATAGGTGTTTACTTTAAGCTCGCAAATTTGATTCAAAGAATTGCAACCACCATCCTTGCGATCAATGATTGGTTAATTGTTTTACACATATCAAGTGTTTAGGAGGAATACTGGTCCTACACCCCTGCTTTTTTCTCTAATTTATCACAGCATCAGTCTATGAATGTCTCCAGGGCCTATTAAGAGCCACTAACAGTATGGCTTCCATTGTTAATTATTTTTTGTTTTATTGCGCAGTGTCTTAAATGGAGCGATACATAGGTATGAGCGTCGACACCTCTACAGGGTTTCGCACTTTCTTTATAACCTAGTATCGGTCCATAAAATAAAATATTTCACTTGAATAAAATTGCAAAATTCTGTATATTTAACCTGATTCGTCGTAGTTCTGCTTCAATGATTTGCAAAATCTGTAAAGCCTCAGATGGAAGTTACTAAGAATCCAATAAGAATCGTAAAGCAAGTACTATAAGTGACCCTGGCACACGATGAAATACGATTAATGGATGATCGATATCGTATAACTGTATGCAAAGATTAGCGCGACAGAAATATTTGCGACAAGATGACACAGCATGGTAAACGCAAACAGAAAAGTCGGTTTAGTCAGTCAGTAAGCTAATAAGGCAACAAAAATCACGCGTAGCGAGCAGAGCACAATGTGTGTTGCGTATTAATTGCACCGTGCTTAAATAGATGCAAATTCGCACGCGATTGGTCAAAGATAATTTCGCGCGTATTCATTGGTCCAGCGTATTAAATTTTGAATTTAATTTTGACAATATGTCGGCGAATTAATCTGAGCTGTTACATCAATTTCCTCTAGAAGAAAAAGAGAAGGTAAATATAAAAATATTTCCTCTTTGCAAGGCTTGAGTTGTTTTGTAGGCCAAAGTTTGAACCCAGTTAGGAAACTGGTTATTATTCCATCCATAGTTTAACAAAATTGCTTAGTAATGCTGGGCTGGTGCATACTTGTTAATTGACTCACCACTAGTACGATGCCAAAATAACTATATACGCCGCTTTGATTTCCCTATGCATTCTTTCTAACATTGGCTGGGGTTGGTCGACAGTCTTGTGATGTAAAATGCATCTTGTGAACCGCAAGGTAATTTTAAAGCAATCACATAAGAAGCAAGTGCCTCTATCAAGAATGTCCTTGTTGTTAATTTCATAATCCAGGCAGAGATAAAACCATTAGTGACTTAGACTGCATAAAGAGTGCCAAGAGGTAAAGCCGCAGGCCATTGGTAAATCTATCAATCATATTTAGTAGGTAGTTAAAAACTTTAGCATGTGTCAATTAAACTATGTTGATGTGGACGATTGGAAATGTGCCAACTTAGAATGAGTGTGCCTGGTGATCTTGTTTTTCTGGCAAATCACACACTCGGAGACCCATAGTTTAGCATTCCATCTGAGTCTGTGACCCCAGAAAAGGTCTGTAGGAAGTTTGACAGCCACCTTGCTCCCTGGGTGATAAATTGAGTGAATGGAGTCGAAAAGTTTCTCTGAAGACTGGTCGGCAGAACTGGCTTGGGCGGCTGCGTTCCCGTGAAGTCAACAATGGGCAAACTTTCCCAGATTCGGCACATGAACTTGATGGAGCAACTAGCTACTGATCTTTAAATGTGTGTCATTGCGCTGTTCGGTTTGCAGTAGGGATGGTGTTAGTGCAGGCTTAATGGGAGTCAACGAGATGACTGAGAATGGCGATGGTGAAGGTGCTTTTAGCGAGACGTCTGAACTCGAAAGTGCGTCTGCAATTATTTGTTCCCCCATAACATGAAAGATGTTGAATTCACATTCACTCAGACGTGATAGCTGTCTTTCTACTCTCGCAGGGTACTTTACAATTATTGAAGTCGCCTTTTGAAGTGTGCTAACTAATGGTGCATGATCTTTAAAACCAACAAAACTACAGCTACCAATGATTCTTATAAAATGGCGCACTGCTTCATGAATGGCGACGAGTTCTCAACCAAAATTTTCGTACCTTATTTCTACTGGTTGTAGAGTGAGCGGGTAAAAACTGCTAGGCTTCCGAAATTTGTCGACCTTTTGTTCTAAATTGGCCCCAATAGCAAATTAAGAAGCGTCGGTTGTGAGAATAAATGGTCGTTATTTCAAGTCAGGATGGCTTAGCATTGTGGTATTTGCTAACAAATTGACGGAGTAATTCCTCGTCTTCAGGCGACTAAAAAATGGTGGTGTTTCAGCTAATTCTTTTTCGATTCCGCACGTGCCTACATAACGGATAAAGTTGTTTTGATTGCCTGGGATGGAATTTGCGATATTCGTTAAGAAATCCAAAAATTTTCTGAAGTCCAATTTAAGTCCTGAGTGACAATATACTTGATCGAATTTGCCTTCGACAGTAAAGGTTATATAATTTGAGAGGCAATACGATGCCCTAGGAATTCCATGGATGTAGTTGCAATCTGCGTCTTGTTAAAATTGATCTTGAGTCCGCGATTTGATAAGTTTGAGAGAAAATTTCATAGATGCTTGGCAAATGTGTCTACGTCTGGACTAAAAAAATTATCTCATCAAGGTATGATATACATAAAGCGGCGTCGTCGCGGAGTATATCGTTCATTTACCTCTGAAATGCCTCAGTGGTGCACTTGAAACTAAAAGGCATGTTAAGGTATTCAAAAAGGCCTAAATGAAGGATGATCACAGATTTTGATTATCTTTTTGTGCTACCGGGATGTGGTGGTACGCTTGTCTGAGGTCAATCACTGAAAAGTTACTACTACCGCTGAGTTTTAAAAGCAAGATTTTTATATTTGGAATGTGGTACGTGTCAAATTTGGTTACTGAATTGAGTTGGCGATAAACTACACAGGGTCTGAATAATCCGTTATATTTACAGACAAAGTGCAATGGTGACGCCCATGAACATTTTGATGGTCTGATGATTCTCTCTCCCAATAGACTTGAAAACTCTTCTTAGCCAACTTGCAGTTTAGCAGGCAGAAGCGGTCTCTTTTTGAGTGCGAAAGGATGTGTTTTGGTGATATAATTCTTCGTGTTAGTTTTCACTTGCTCAGATCAAACAAAGACATGTGTCCTCGGAGACCTGTAGATATCTATGTCAAATTATTCACTGGGGATGGCTGTATGACCTGTAATTCCAAAAGTTTGGTGGCAAGTGTCCAAAAACTTTCCTCAAATCCGGTGTTGGGTCAATGATCTTTAATTCAGCAAGATCAACAGTGAGCCGATATTTCAACAGCAAATCAAGGCCTATTATTTTGTGTGAGACCTTGGCTACTATGAAGTTGTGAGGAAATTTACGTGGTAAAACTATATTGAGAGTGCAATGCCGGCAACCATAAGAAGGAATGGGCTTCCCCGTAGCTGTTTCGAGTAGAACACCTAGAAACCTCTCGGCTATAAAATCACCCTTAAGAAGCAAAACTTCTGCATCTGTATCTACGATTTTGAAATCTAGAAAATGCAGAAGTCCATTGTGTTTATTGGCTGGGTCATATTGTCAAATAGGCTGATCATTTCAAATGACATTATTGGTTTTTCTGTAGATATGGCATATCCCGCGTAGCCGAGGATTCCAGGTCCGCATATTTGCGCGATCGCCAATTTGTAACGACTCAGCTGGAAGAAAATGCCGTTCAACGTTACTAAGAAGACCAATAACGAATCGGAAATCAAGTAATGTGGGTGGCAATTAACAGGGTCAGAAATGCGTTCACCGACATATGCCGTGTACGTTTATGAATGTTTGCAGTTTGGGAGCGTCTAGAAGTCTTCCTAGACATTTGCTCTGTTCTTCTGGTCGTTGGCTGCTGATCCATGGAGTAGGTGCACATGAATACGTAGAATTTTTGAAACAATATGTGTTAATTGATGTTCGAAGGCCTAGACCTGTCTTGTTGAAGGTCTGTGGCAACACCGACGCGGCTGCTACTTGTAGAAATCCGATCAATAAATGATCGATTACGAATGAATGGATGTACAACAATAAGAAGATTGCGTGACTCAGGATTATGCGACGAGATGAAACACAAGTAGAAATGTCATCGTATGTAGTCCGTAAGCAGACAACGCGACAACAATCACACGTAACGAGCAGAGTAGAATGTGCGTTACGTGGTACTTGCAGCCTACTTATATAGATGGTCAACGATAATTTTGCGCGTTTCTATTGGTCCAGCATATTAAAATTTGAATTTAATTTTTACAATATATCGACGAATTAACCTAAGCCATTACACCACCACCCGTGCAATCAATGACTGGTTAATTGTATTACACTTATCAAGTGTTTTGGAGGACAACTGGACATACAACTCTGCTATATTACTCTAATTTCTCACAACATTAGCTTGTGAATTTCTTCCTGGACCTGCTAATGCTACAAACAATATTGCTTCCATTGTTGAATTTTCTATAACTTTGCGCAGCAGTTTAACTAGAGCGTTACATAGTGTAGAGGCCCAACCATATTGGTTAATGAGAACTCCAAAGAATCCAAGTCGGACCCAGTCTTAATATGCATAAATGAGTCGGTTAAGTTTGTTTTCTCTTCCACATCTCTTCAATTCATACCTACAATAACCTGAGCTAAATTATCAGTGTTCTCAAACTTAAGATTAGCCTCCATATTAATGACATTTAAATATAAATTTGATAAATCTATTAATAGGCGAAGGACTGTGTACTTCTTGCGTAACACTGAAGCCGAATTAATAACCTGGAAAGAGATTAGACGCAAAAACAGAATTATTAAATTACCTGTTCCTGAAAGTTCCCAATATGCACAAACCAAGCACAAATAAGTTGCAGGATTATATTGTGAAGGTAAAAATTTGTAAGATAGAAACTGAGAAATAAATTGTCAAATGCAGCATGCTAGAGAAAGTCACGCCAGAACTGTTACAGAATACACAAAGTCGAATTACGCGCAATCCCAAAGTTTATATAATGCAAATTATTTAATCTGTAACGGCTCAGAATAACTCGACGATATATTGCCCAAATCAAATACACATTTCAATACGCTGAATTAATTTAAGCACGCAAACTTTCCATTGACAAATGGAATTCATATCCGCACCTATATAAGCACGGTGCAATTACTATGCAACATATTTGACACTTCTACTCTACTTGCTACGTGTGATTGCTCTCGTTCTCACCAATTGACTGTCTACATACGCCGAATTCTGGACTTGCGTTTACCACGCTGTGTCATCTTGTCGCTAAGTCTCCAGTCACACGAATTTTGTTGTTGCTGCACAACTAGCCATACTTAATCTATTAACAATTAATCTGATTTCTACGTTTTCCAGCCATATATTCAACAAGACAATTCTAAGCCTTCGAACAGCAAATCACATTTAGTTTCGACAATTTTATTTATTCCGGTGCGTACACACAAAGGAACACCAGCCAACCAACCGGATCATACAGAGCAAGTGTCTAGAAGTACTTCTAGATACTGCAACATACTTAACTTTCGCGGAATTTTCCGGTTACCGCTTTAAAGGCCCTGTTAAGGACCACCCACAGTACCAACTCTCAGATAAATCCTGTATTGTCCTTCTCTTGTAACGTCGCACGGCACTTACTCTCAGCCGAGGCGTTTACAAATTGGCGACCGCGCAAGGATCCTGCGAACAGTACTGTTTTTAAACTTGTTTTGATATTACAAATCTCTGCGCAAGAATTAAAGCATAATAAATTTATCTTTTATTTGATTTTTTAGGTGAACATTAAAATCTACGGTAGAATATCTAATACCAAGTTTTTCAACACCGGGCATCCTGTTCTTTCAATAATCTTGACGAATATTTCTTAGTCAAATTTTTCGGTGGCTTTCCTCACGTGTTTGTACCATATTTTGCGATCGATTTGTGTTAAACAGTGGAAGCAGATTCTTTCAAATTTTTCGGCGGTTAAATCGCTCAAATCTTTTCTTTCTTACGTGTTTACCCAAAATTTTGTGTTTAATTTCTGTTCAAACAGTGGAAGCAGATATTGGTAAGCGCTTGGATAATATTTTGTAATTTTTACATGGCACGTTTCCTATATATTTTTAAGTCCCTTTATGTATTTTAATACTATGAAAGCCACTTCTAAACATGAATACCTTTAATTCTGACTTAGCTCACTGTTCATACGCCGGTCTCCCATCTGATGACATTAGGCTATCCACTTTGGTCAGATGTATTTCAGATTTAAGTAAAATCCTTGAAAGAATCGTCATAGTCTGGACAAATGCTAATGAAACCGCGGATCAACACCTTCTCAATCAGAATTAATGACAATAAAGATCACCTTCATCATTTAGTCGATATTCTCCAAAATATGTGTACTTTAATCACCAAAAATATTTCTATATTTGTCAAAATTGTCTGCATTGTTCGGAAACACTTAATAAACGGATGGCTGTTTCCTTCCTTATATGACTACAATCAACAACAAGACAACAGTTTCTATTCCTCACGCACAATTTTTCAAACGCCTACAGCTGTGATTTATGTTGACTCTTTTCTTCCTTGCAGGATATGCTACATAGACAGCAAAACTGATAATGTCCGTCCTATTTGGCTATATGACCCGGACAAATAACCCAATGAACTTCCGCAGCTTTTCCATTTCAAAACTGGAGACGAATTCATCGTGGACACAAGTGCACCAGGTTCCGTTCTCAAGAGTGATTCCATGGCCGAGATACCCCTAGGCGTTCTACTCGCAACAGCT
>JAQBSW010004505.1:0-68568 GCA_029291075.1 Eudiplozoon nipponicum | reverse complement strand
CATGCAGCAGTTGCCATTCAGACCGGTTTCCAGATATTTTTACTAAGTAAACATAGTATTATACTATATCAAGTTTGTTAACCATTTCTACCCAGCTTTTGCAGTAAACAAATTATTACGACGTAGAAGTGATCTACAGAGAATTATTCAGGTTTCTGTATTTTGTGCAAAGGTGAGGGTAACATGGGAAAGACTGAGCATTTCCGAAATCTGCATATTTTTGGTCTCATCCCAGGAACTACTGAACAAAAGCTGAAAGATTACTTCTCTAAATGGGGCGATATTGTCGATGCCGTTGTGATGAAAGATAGTCGGTCCGGCCGATCAAAAGGCTTCGGCTTTATAACGTATCGAAAGCCTGAGATGGTTGACAATGCCCAGGCTAACCGCCCTCATATATTGGATGGCAAAATGGTTAAATCGAAACGAACCATGCCTCGTGAAGATTCTGATTTCGCCTTAGAAAATTTTTCAGTTTCAAAATTGTTTGTAGGTGGATTAAAGAAAGAAGTATCTACGAGTGAGATCCATGATTATTTCAGTAAATTTGGCAACATTAGGGAATGTGAGATTGTTAAGTTTAAGGAGACAGGCGAGAGTCGCGGATTTGGATTCGTTACTTTCGATGATTATGATTCTGTTGATAAGGCTATCCTGTACAAACCCCATTTCATTGGTCATTATAAATGTGATGTGAAGATAGCTTTGAGCAAGGAGCAAATGGACAAGATTAACAAGAAACTAATATCTCAGTATGAAAGTTATGGTGGGCCAAACTGTTACAATACTGGAGGATATTCAAAGGGATATTATGGGGGTGGTTCTCAGCAGATGAGCTGCAAACTAGACAGTGAATTGGAAGGTGGTTATGGAGGTATTAGTAAGTTTATTATTTATTGATCTTCTTAGTTGCGACAAACGGTTATTATGGTGCTAAAATTGGTGGCAGTAGTTGTGACGGTGATTGGGGTGGGGATCAAATGGGTATTTTGTCTTCGAATGGAATGACTAAAATCTTCGGTCATTACGGTTATCAACACAGTTACGGACCTATACGACGAAATCAGTCTGGTGGTGGAAACTACCAGCGTAGCGCCCCTTATAGTACCAGCGGTGGTAGGTCTTATTCGTTTTCAGTTTTTCTCTTAGGTGGCTTTGGCAGAAGATAGAGCGGTTAAGATCTTCTCGAATAGGTAAGTTATTATTTCTTAAGTTTTTTATTTTTTCGATATTATACCCAGGTTTGTTAGGTTAGTGTATATTAATATTTTTGGGTGTTTATGTTGCAGGATTAAAACTGCTCTATCAATTGTGTCTAGTCAGGAAGGACTACAGCGTAGCGTGGTCAGAACTGACAGTGAAGTTCAATATTCGCAAATCGACCAATCTTCAAGTTTAGAACAACCACAATTTCGCGTTATGCAGATGTAGTTATGTGTCGTCCGTGCAATGTAATGACATTAATTATCGGGTGGAACTTTTATCATTTCCTAATAAATGTTTGTACTATTTCAAATTTTTAGCTTTTGTATAATTAATGCATGCAGTAGCGGAGATAGATTTTGCTACGTGTAGCAAAAGCCACTTTTGAGGCAGAGAACACTATAATTGTCCTTTTCAGGTATGAAGTTTATACAACAGAAAGTCCTCACAGATTTTCACGAATTAAAATGAAGCAGTCATCATAATGACGGAAGCAATCTTTAAGCCGCAGAAGTGAATAAAAAAATATACATATTTTTGATTTTTTTATAATCAAGGTTGCGGTCTTGATATAAACACCTGACCCATTAATTACTTACATATGTCAGTATAAACTAAGAATTGTATAGTGTAGAAAAGGCAATTCATCCAGTAGACCGGTATCGTCCTTATTCGGAACTCATCATGTACTGGACTCATGGCCAGTTGATGATGAGTTCCGAATAAGGTGGAAACCGGTCTATTGAATGAGTTGCTTTTTCTACACTATACAATACTTAGTTTATACTTACATATGTAAGTAATTAATGAATCAGGTGTTTATATCAAGATCGCAACCTTGATTAAATTAATTGTTATCACCACCCGCGCAACCAATGTTCGTTTAATTATATTTGTGATTTGTTTTACAGAATGAACGTGATTAATACGAGCGAACTCCAATAAATAATTGATTAAAAATAAAACACTTTTATTTATCTGAACAAAATGGCTTCTGACGGTTTGAAAAACTTAGTAAATATATTGTCTACATGAAGACTTTGACTGTGGAGTTAGGGAAAATTAAGTCACGGCTGGACGAAAAAGAAGAAATTCTGAGGAAATCCGCATTAACGACCCATCCAATATGGGTGAATTCAACATTGAAGAAATCTGATGCTAGAATGCTAATTTAGCAAATGCGAAGTTAACGCCTGCGTTATTTTAGTTGTTTCTAATCAATGTAGTGTAGACACAGAGAGGTGGGGTACTATGTGTTGGGTTGTAATACGAAGCAACCTTGATTGCATCGTCGAAGTAGTGCCGTTATATTAAGGAGTTTTTGATATGTCTAGGCATTATGCCGTTCGCTCACTTTATCTGTTTGAATTCTTGTAGTACCAAGCTTGCGCTGGAAACTTTTTTTTGCTGAGACCTATTGATAATTTTCTACTGAAATGAAATACTGTTTATTGCGAAGAACTAATATACATGCAAGTATGTATTAGGTTTTGCGAACCTAGTAACAAATTAGTTCAGTTGTGACCAGAAGGATAAACCAAAGGCAGCATGAACGGAAAGTATAAACTCATGCACATTCGTTTCGTGCTTACTGGCGACTCATCAGTAGGAGCCGGTATTACGCCCTTTAACCACTATATATTTGGTAGAAGAATGTGGAATAATAGGACGGTACAATCTCCTAGACGAATGTGTAAACCTGTAATAGTGAAGCTAACATAATCTGAAGTCAACGACAATACGACTTCAATGCTATCTCACACTATATAATATATATACTGAGTCTGTAAAGGATACTAACACTATGGCCATTGTGTTAGTAACTGATACCTTTTTTTTCAAATCGATGAGTACCGGATACTAACACTATGGTTTCCGAGTCGGTACATGATACCAACCTGATGGATATAAATTTGTGCTAAAGTTCATCCAAATTGAGAATTACAACAATTTCCGAACACCTGTTACTCCAGTTAAACCATACCGGCTCCTACTGATGAGTCGCCAGTAAGCACGAAACGAATGTGCATGAGATTATACTTTCCATTCATGCTGCCTTTGCTTTATCCTTCTGGTCACAACTGAACTAATTTGTTACTAGGTTCGCAAAACCTAATACATACTTGCATATATATTAGTTCTTCGCAATAAACAGTATTTAACTGTAATATATTGAATTGAATGATGTCATGCTTACCGCGAAATGTGATAACTGATATCGATGAAGACCAGAGTGTATGGTTTAACTGGAGTAACAGGTGTTCGGAAATTGTTGTAATTCTCATTTTGGGTGAACTTTAGCATAAATTTATATCCATCAGGTTGGTATCATGTACCGACTCGGAAACCATAGTGTTAGTATCCAGTACTCATCGATTTCAAAAGAGGTATCAGTTACTAACACAATAGCCATAGTGTTAGTATCCTTTACAGACTCGGTATATATATTATATAGTGTGAGTTAGCATTGAAGTCGTATTGTCGTTGACTTCAGATTATGTTAGCTTCACTATTACAGGTTTACACATTCGTCTAAGAGATTGTACCGTCCTATTATTCCACATTCTTCTACCAAATATATAGTGGTTAAAGGGCGTAATACCGGCTCCTACTGATGAGTCGCCAGTAAGCACGAAACGAATGTGCATGAGTTTCTACTGAAATGTCTTCAAGCTAAGCGTTATTCTGCAGAAAGAGAAATCGTATACCTACAGTACATCTAGCTAGGTGATATTCTTTAAAAAGCTGATATCAAACGAAAATATGAACGAAGATCGTTTGCTCTTGTTTGATGGCCATACGTGTCTAGCTTTAAAACTAAGAAAACAGTTGATCATTCTTTGCTGGACTCTCGCCCAATTTCGTATGCTTATATATATATATATATATATATATATATATATATATATTACATATATATAAAATTAGCAGTCATTCTTTGTTTTGTTGGATTTCACTGCTAAAAATGCCCTATATACTACGTAGTAATTGTAATGAATTACTGAAATACTTTCCATAGACAAATTTGTATTTTGGCAGCATTAAGATTCCGGTTTCTTTGGCAGTGAAATTTCATTTGAGCATGTCGCGCCTTTTTCGGCTTCCACATCATTCGCCTAGTCTCTCTGTAATTCACACATGCAACAGCATGTTTGGCTGTTGCATGTGAATTACAGAGAGACTAGGCAGAAGCCGAAAAAAGTGTATCTGCTTCAAATAATCACTGCCAAAGCCAGGCCTCATTGCCAAAATACAAAGTTCGTCTATGGAAAGTATTTCAGTAATTCATTACAATTACTACGTAGTATATGGGGCATTTTTAGCGAGTGAAATCCAACAAAAAAAACAAAGAATGACTGCTAATCTTATATATATATATATATATATATATATATATATATATATAATATATATATATATATATATATATATATATATATATATAAGCATACGAAATTAGAACGGAAGTCCAGCAAAGAATGATCAACTGTTTTCTTAGTTTTAAAGCTAGATACGTAACCGGCCATCAAACAAGAGCAAACGATCTTCGTTCATATTTTCGTTTGATATCAGCTTTTAAAGAATATCACCTAGCTAGATGTACTGTAGGTATACGATTTCTCTCGCAGAATAACGCTTAGCTTGAAGACATTTCAGTATAAACTCATGCACATTCGTTTCGTGCTTACTGGCGACTCATCAGTAGGAGCCGGTATTACGCCCTTTAACCACTATATATTTGGTAGAAGAATGTGGAATAATAGGACGGTACAATCTCCTAGACGAATGTGTAAACCTGTAATAGTGAAGCTAACATAATCTGAAGTCAACGACAATACGACTTCAATGCTATCTCACACTATATAATATATATACTGAGTCTGTAAAGGATACTAACACTATGGCCATTGTGTTAGTAACTGAAACCTTTTTTGAAATCGATGAGTACCGGATACTAACACTATGGTTTCCGAGTCGGTACATGATACCAACCTGATGGATATAAATTTATGCTAAAGTTCACCCAAATTGAGAATTACAACAATTTCCGAACACCTGTTACTCCAGTTAAACCATACACTCTGGCCTTCATCGATATCAGTTATCACATTTCGCGGTAAGCATGACATCATTCAATTCAATATATTACAGTTAAATACTGTTTAGTTGCGAAGAACTAATATATATGCAAGTATGTATTAGGTTTTGCGAACCTAGTAACAAATTAGTTCAGTTGTGACCAGAAGGATAAACCAAAGGCAGCATGAACGGAAAGTATAATCTCATGCACATTCGTTTCGATGAAGGCCAGAGTGTATGGTTTAACTGGAGTAACAGGTGTTCGGAAATTGTTGTAATTCTCATTTTGGGTGAACTTTAGCATAAATTTATATCCATCAGGTTGGTATCATGTACCGACTCGGAAACCATAGTGTTAGTATCCGGTACTCATCGATTTCAAAAAAGGTATCAGTTACTAACACAATAGCCATAGTGTTAGTATCCTTTACAGACTCGGTATATATATTATATAGTGTGAGATAGCATTGAAGTCGTATTGTCGTTGACTTCAGATTATGTTAGCTTCACTATTTTTCTAATTTATTTAAATTTTATTTATTTACATATTTATAATTATATATATACTTATTTCTTATAGAAACATCCATTTATATATAATTCCACACGCTATATAATAGGGGTTTTTCCGGGGTTGCTATCTAGTTCATGATTCTATACCCGTCCTACATATCAATGGTGGCTATCATTATTACACGTGCACCAAATCTGTCTCTGATCCTTTTCGGATGGTTGATATGAGAAAGCCGAAACTTGGTTTCATACATATATTAGATATAATGTTGCAAATAGAAATATAATTCACAGTTAGTCCACACTGACCATGTGTAGGTCGACAATAAAACAGATTTTAATGCAAGAATAGGTCTTAAACACCATTCACAGTTAAACTAAATTGTCCGTCTTCTAGACGACAAAAGTTAAAATGATTTATGTTTACAAAGAGAAATGTTTTATGCACAATCAGTTATTCGCTTATAAATGTCTGAATTGAACTGTATTTATACCATCGATTTAAAACATATGATGATATGAAAAAAGTCATCGTTAAAAGTTATCATTGAAAATAATAGGGGTAAGCCCCATAGAGACTTCAATGACAAAACCTCGATTGAAAATACATGATGACATGAATGGGATCAATGTTAAAAGTTATCACTAAAACAGGATATGTAAACCGTATAAAGACTTCAATTCTTTAAATCAAGTTTGCGTGCTTGAAGTAAACACCAATCCCATTGTATTTAACCAGTCATCGAACAACATAACAAAACTACCGCCAGCTGCAACACACTGACGCGTTGAATCAATCAATTATTGGTTAAATTGTATTGCCTATATATGTATATGTGGCGAAAGCTGCAAACAGTTAATGTTCGTGACTGCATAGAAATTGTGCAGCCGACATTTCCAGTCAAGTTCAATGTATGCAAGACTGCTAGAGGTGAGAGCCGCATATCTAAATTTGATTTCCATATATATTCAATGCGGTTTGATCCTCGATAGTCAGTTTGCCGTCGTACTCTGATGATGATCATGGAAGGTCGAAACGCGTCAGTGCGTTGCAGCTGGCGGTAGTTTTGTTATGTTGTTCGATGACTGGTTAAATACAATGGGATTGGTGTTTACTTCAAGCACGCAAACTTGATTTAAAGAATTGTTACCACCACCCGCGCAATCAATTATTGGTTAAATTGTATTGCCTATATATGTATATGTGGCGAAAGCTGCAAACAGTTAATGTTCGTGACTGCATAGAAATTGTGCAGCCGACATTTCCAGTCAAGTTCAATGTATGCAAGACTGCTAGAGGTGAGAGCCGCATATCTAAATTTGATTTCCATATATATTCAATGCGATTTGATCCTCGATAGTCAGTTTGCCGTCGTACTCTGATGATGATCATGGAAGGTCGAAACGCGTCAGTGCGTTGCAGCTGGCGGTAGTTTTGTTATGTTGTTCGATGACTGGTTAAATACAATGGGATTGGTGTTTACTTCAAGCACGCAAACTTGATTTAAAGAATTGTTACCACCACCCGCGCAATCAATTATTGGTTAAATTGTATTGCCTATATATGTATATGTGGCGAAAGCTGCAAACAGTTAATGTTCGTGACTGCATAGAAATTGTGCAGCCGACATTTCCAGTCAAGTTCAATGTATGCAAGACTGCTAGAGGTGAGAGCCGCATATCTAAATTTGATTTCCATATATATTCAATGCGATTTGATCCTCGATAGTCAGTTTGCCGTCGTACTCTGATGATGATCATGGAAGGTCGAAACGCGTCAGTGCGTTGCAGCTGGCGGTAGTTTTGTTATGTTGTTCGATGACTGGTTAAATACAATGGGATTGGTGTTTACTTCAAGCACGCAAACTTGATTTAAAGAATTGTTACCACCACCCGCGCAATCAATTATTGGTTAAATTGTATTGCCTATATATGTATATGTGGCGAAAGCTGCAAACAGTTAATGTTCGTGACTGCATAGAAATTGTGCAGCCGACATTTCCAGTCAAGTTCAATGTATGCAAGACTGCTAGAGGTGAGAGCCGCATATCTAAATTTGATTTCCATATATATTCAATGCGGTTTGATCCTCGATAGTCAGTTTGCCGTCGTACTCTGATGATGATCATGGAAGGTCGAAACGCGTCAGTGCGTTGCAGCTGGCGGTAGTTTTGTTATGTTGTTCGATGACTGGTTAAATACAATGGGATTGGTGTTTACTTCAAGCACGCAAACTTGATTTAAAGAATTGTTACCACCACCCGCGCAATCAATTATTGGTTAAATTGTATTGCCTATATATGTATATGTGGCGAAAGCTGCAAACAGTTAATGTTCGTGACTGCATAGAAATTGTGCAGCCGACATTTCCAGTCAAGTTCAATGTATGCAAGACTGCTAGAGGTGAGAGCCGCATATCTAAATTTGATTTCCATATATATTCAATGCGGTTTGATCCTCGATAGTCAGTTTGCCGTCGTACTCTGATGATGATCATGGAAGGTCGAAACGCGTCAGTGCGTTGCAGCTGGCGGTAGTTTTGTTATGTTGTTCGATGACTGGTTAAATACAATGGGATTGGTGTTTACTTCAAGCACGCAAACTTGATTTAAAGAATTGTTACCACCACCCGCGCAATCAATTATTGGTTAAATTGTATTGCCTATATATGTATATGTGGCGAAAGCTGAAAACAGTTAATGTTCGTGACTGCATAGAAATTGTGCAGCCGACATTTCCAGTCAAGTTCAATGTATGCAAGACTGCTAGAGGTGAGAGCCGCATATCTAAATTTGATTTCCATATATATTCAATGCGGTTTGATCCTCGATAGTCAGTTTGCCGTCGTACTCTGATGATGATCATGGAAGGTCGAAACGCGTCAGTGCGTTGCAGCTGGCGGTAGTTTTGTTATGTTGTTCGATGACTGGTTAAATACAATGGGATTGGTGTTTACTTCAAGCACGCAAACTTGATTTAAAGAATTGTTACCACCACCCGCGCAATCAATTATTGTTTAAATTGTATTGCCTATATATGTATATGTGGCGAAAGCTGCAAACAGTTAATGTTCGTGACTGCATAGAAATTGTGCAGCCGACATTTCCAGTCAAGTTCAATGTATGCAAGACTGCTAGAGGTGAGAGCCGCATATCTAAATTTGATTTCCATATATATTCAATGCGGTTTGATCCTCGATAGTCAGTTTGCCGTCGTACTCTGATGATGATCATGGAAGGTCGAAACGCGTCAGTGCGTTGCAGCTGGCGGTAGTTTTGTTATGTTGTTCGATGACTGGTTAAATACAATGGGATTGGTGTTTACTTCAAGCACGCAAACTTGATTTAAAGAATTGTTACCACCACCCGCGCAATCAATTATTGGTTAAATTGTATTGCCTATATATATATATATATATATATATATATATATATATATATATATATATATATATATATGGCGAAAGCTGCAAACAGTTAATGTTCGTGACTGCATAGAAATTGTGCAGCCGACATTTCCAGTCAAGTTCAATGTATGCAAGACTGCTAGATGTGAGAGCCGCATATCTAAATTTGATTTCTATATATATTCAATGCGGTTTGATCCTCGATAGTCAGTTTGCCGTCGTACTCTGATGATGATCATGGAAGGTCGAAACGCGTCAGTGCGTTGCGGCTGGCGGTAGTTTTGTTATGTTGTTCGACGACTGGTTAAATACAATGGGATTGGTGTTTACTTCAAGCTCGCAAACTTGATTTAAAGAATTGTTACCACCACCCGCGCAATCAATTATTGTTTAAATTGTATTGCCTATATATGTATATGTGGCGAAAGCTGCAAACAGTTAATGTTCGTGACTGCATAGAAATTGTGCAGCCGACATTTCCAGTCAAGTTCAATGTATGCAAGACTGCTAGAGGTGAGAGCCGCATATCTAAATTTGATTTCCATATATATTCAATGCGATTTGATCCTCGATAGTCAGTTTGCCGTCGTACTCTGATGATGATCATGGAAGGTCGAAACGCGTCAGTGCGTTGCAGCTGGCGGTAGTTTTGTTATGTTTTCGATGACTGGTTAAATACAATGGGATTGGTGTTTACTTCAAGCACGCAAACTTGATTTGAAGAATTGTTACCACCACCCGCGCAATCAATTATTGGTTAAAGACTTCAATGACAAAAAACTCACAAATATTTAGTTCACTGCTTGCTATGGTTTTAAACTCATGTCATTATACTAATCCATTATTCTCTGAAGTTCGGATAGGCCTACTTCAATGTTAACAGTAAATCCAAAGTGTAAATTATCCAACTAAGCGAAATAAGTTCGCAGTGACACAATAGTCCACCGCGTGATCCTCGCGGATCGCGCGCGGTTCTGTTTATTTAATAAAAACCCTATTAATTACAAATAAAATTGCAGTTCAAGAAATATCGATTAAAACTGCTTGAAACTAACAGAGATTGTTTCTAAAATCACAGTTAAAAGAAATATTGTATAAGAACAGATTTAGACTATTTGACCTTAAAAAGCACTGTATCGAATATCGTTGGGTTGTAACACGGAGCCGCGTGTTACAATATATTATGTATATATAGATAAGCATATAAGCAACCATGTGAATTCTTCCTGCGTCTTTTATAAATATCTTTATATCCATTATATATATATATATATATATATACGGGTATACACCATATTTATAATATAAATATCATACAAGCAAACTGTGAGTCCCTCAACGGATAAATTATATCAGTCAAAACGCTTTTGATAATATTAATATATCTAATTTAATGTCTATCTATATACATATATATCTAGCTCTATATATATGTGAAGATATGTATCTATAAGCAAGGAAATTGGTTCTTTGAAATTCAACTACCTACAATTCACCCTGAGCGTATAGTTTATATACTATATTTACTGACAATTTATATGCATATCTAAATATCAAAACATATATATAAACACGTCTATACAAATTATATATATATATATATATAAATATATATATATATATATATATATATATATATATATATAATGCCCATGCCTTTTAATATTACACAGTATATGTCTAATTAGGAACAAAAAATACATTAATAACAAAGTGGATAAAGGCCATTTATTTCGTGAATACTAAACATCGCTTTACAATCATACATATATAAACATTTTGGGTTTAAAATTCATTATGCTAATGGTAACAAATCTGACCCGCTTTTACTTCTTCTTCAAATCAAGTTTGCGAGCTTGAAGTAAACATCAATCCCATAGTATTTCACCAGTCGTAGAACAAAATAACAAAACTATCGCCAGCCGAAACGCACTGAAGCGTTTCGACCTTCCATGATCATCATCAGAGTACGACGGCAAATTGACTATCGAGGATCAAACCGCAGTGAATATATATATATATATATATATATGGAAATCAAATTTAGATATACGGCTCTCACACCTAGCAGTCTTGCATACATTTTGCAGCTTTCGCCACATATACAAATATAAGCAATACAATAAAACAATAATTGATTGCGCGGGTGGTGGTAACAATTCTTTAAATCAAGTTTGCGAGCTTGAAGTAAACACCAATCCCATTGTTTTTAACCAGTCGTCGAACAACATAACAAAACTACCGCCAGCCGCAACGCACTGACGCGTTTCGACCTTCCATGATCATCATCAGAGTACGACGGCAAACTGACTAGCGAGGATCAAACCGCATTGAATATATATGGAAATCAAATTTAGATAGGCGGCTCTCACCTCTAGCAGTCTCGCATAAATTGAACTTGACTGGAAATGTCGGCTGCACAATTTCTATGCAGTCACGAACATTAACTGTTTGCAGCTTTCGCCACATATACACATATAAGCAGTACAATAAAACAATAATTGATTGCGCGGGTGGTGGTAACAATTCTTTAAATCAAGTTTGCGAGCTTGAAGTAAACACCAATCCCATTGTATTTAACCAGTCGTCGAACAACATAACAAAACTACCGCCAGCCGCAACGCACTGACGCGTTTCGACCTTCCATGATCATCATCAGAGTACGACGGCAAACTGACTAGCGAGGATCAACCCGCATTGAATATATATGGAAATCAAATTTAGATAGGCAGCTCTCACCTCTAGCAGTTTCGCATACATTGAATTTGACTGGAAATGTCGGCTGCACAATTTCTATGCAGTCACGATCATTAACTGTTTGCAGCTTTCGCCACATATACACATATAAGCAATACAATATATGTGGAGAAAGTCAGTTCTGCCGACCAGTCTTCAGAGAAAGGTTTTCGATTCAATTCACTCAATTTTTCATCCAGGAAGCCAAGCGACTGTCCGACTTCTTACAGATCGTTTCTGGGGTCACAGACTTAGGCAGAATGTTAAACGATGGGTCTCAGAGTGTGCAATTTGTCAGAAAAACAAGATCACACGACACACTCGTTCTAAGTTGCAACATTTTCGATCTACTTCTCGCCTAGCCATCGTCCACATCGACATAGTTCATCTGACAAAGGTTCAAGGTTTCAGCTACCTTCTAACTATGATCGATAGATTTACACGGTGGCCTGCGGCATTACCTCTTGGCACCATTTCTGCAGACGAAGTAACTAATGGTTTTATCTCTGCATGGATATCCAATTATGGTGTTCCCAATGAGGTCATCACGGACAGAGGCACTTGCTTCTCATCTGATCGTTTCAAAACCACCTTGCGGTACATGGGATGCATCTTACGCCAGACGACTGCCTACCATCCCCAAGCTAATGGCATGGTAGAGAGAATGCATAGGGAACTCAAAGCTGCTTTAGCATCCTCGTCCATTAATGGCAACTGGGTCGATGCACTACCTTTAGTTCTGCTGGCCATGCGTTCCCGTACTCGTGAATCCATTAAAACATCTGCGTCACAACTCTTATATGGCATGGATCTACGCCTGCCTAGTCAGCTCCCACGTCTACTACCGGCACAAGATGACCCACAAGACGAAGCTACCCGCCTTCGACTTCATTTCGGTAACATGTCTGAACAGCAGCCGAGACATACGCCTCGTCCAGTCTTCGTTCACCCACAGCTCCACAGCTGCAAGAGAGTACTCGTTCGCAACAATAATGCTGTTGCACCACTACAACCAATGTATCGCGGTCCTTACCCGATTTTGCTCAGACAACCAAAATACTTCATTATTATGCAAGGCGCTACACCGACATCAGTAAGCATAGACAGGTTGAAACCGTTTATCGAACCGCCTGATCCTGAGAGCGTTCAACCTTCTACACACGTCTCAGGCTCCGTCTGCCCACAATCTCAATATCCTGCTTTGTATAACGCGTAATTGATTTTTTTAAACATTAACATTAACTATCAAAATTTTTTTTAACCTTACGTTATTTTTCGTATTTGTCTCACGTGGCATAACCAGCTGTTCTTAGCTAACAATTGTGTAGCATTTTTGAACAGTTCTTTGGTATTATGCCATCTCTGAGGCAATGTTCGTGTACATATTTTTATGCAGTTACCTTTGATTTTAATGTATATATTTTTACATTATAATGTATTTCTCACACATGACATCACACTGCCTATTTTGGTATGACCAGCTACTTAGAGCTAACGCTTTCGTGTAGCAACACTAAGTAGTGATCAGCTTCATATCATGGTACAGGCCACTTTCAATGCATATCTCAACTTTATCAATTGCACAAAGACCACTCTACAAATGTCATGACCACAACGTCGAGCACTCTAGCTCCTTTGGTCGTATACAAACACATTGACAACGATCCAACCTGCTTAGGTTTTAACTTAAACCTGGCAAATTCAGAGGCGATTTACCTCGAAATCTTCACGCTGCGGCTCCCCAAACTTACACTGCTCTATTTTGCCTCACGTGGTATGACCGACCACTAGAACTAACAATTTGTGTAGCAATTCCTAGTAGTAACCTGGCATCATATCATTGTTGAAGCAACCAACAAGCATATTTAAGCCCAGCACTTACGGTTCATCATATTTTTCGAACTCTGTCATGCATTTCTTATCTAGCCTCGCAGAGATGAATTTGTTTTCCTTTTTTTCAGAGAGGAAAGTGTTGTAACGACACAAATTAATGGCCGACATATTGCGTAAATTAAATTCAATTTTATTTACGTTGCACCAATGAGAAAAAAGCGAAATTTGCCGTTTAACCAATAGTGTGCAAGTAGACAGGGCATGCTATTTAAGCACGGCAATTTACCATGCAAGTGAGTTGTGGCATTTGCATTCTACCTTGCGTCACGCGTGTGCGTTCTGTCGGCTGTCAATACCTACGCTGGTGATTTGATAGTTTCACCAACAATTGGCTACATCCGTGACTCATCTTGTTGCGGTATAACCAGCGAGACGAGCCAATTAATTGCAGAACCTGAACGACGTTATCCACATCGTGATTACAACTCAACCACGGGAACGACAACAACCAGAGTCCACCCAAGGCTCTAGGACATCTTCACACTCTGAATAATTCAGGAGAACGCATTACCAGGCCCTCTTAAGGGCCCCCTATCAGTAACAAATCTCTATTCAGAGCACCTTAACCGAGTTTGTAACGTCGTACGGCATTTACTTGAAGCCGGGGCGTTTACAATACTTTCTCGTGGTTGAATAAAAGACAAGGATATTTGTGATCAGCAACATAATTGTAAACACCCCAGCTTCAAGTAAATGCCGTACGATGTTAAAAACTCCGTTAGAGTGCCAGAAATACAAAGTTAGTACAGTTGGAGGCCCATAACAGGGCCGGTCTTGCGTTCTCTGGAAAATGCCGAGAAGGTCCGTAGCTGTAGCAGTGTCCAGAAATACTCCTAGACTCTTGTGCCCAACTCGAGTTGATTTGGATTGTGGTTCTTTCTGCAGTGGCGTTGTAATCTCGCTGAGCAACTTCGTTGAAGTTCTGCAGTAATTGGCTCGTCTCTCTAGGTGTACAGCAACAAGATTGGCGTGATAGTTATTGCCAATTTTGGTGATGCAAGGCTAAAAATCAGCGTATGTGAAAGGTAGCAGATAGCACGTCGGAGAAACGCACAGTAGAAGCCAAACGCGACAACTGAACTGAATGGTAAATTCACAGTGCTTAAATAGCTATGTAATAGCCATATATGGATACTTGCATAATATTGGTTAACAGCAAGTTTCGCATTTTTTGCCATTGGTGCAGCGTAAATCGAATTGAATTTAATTTACACAATACGTCGGCAATTCCTCTGTGAAATTACATCACTTTCCACGCTGATAAAAAGGGAAAAAATATTCCTCTCGGCGAAGCGAGATGAGAACCAAGTTAAGCAATAAAAATAATGTGCCATAAATGCTGGGCTGAATTATGCTTGTTGGTTGCTTCAACAATGATATGATGCCAAATAACCACTAGTAATTGCTACACAAATTGTTAGCTTTAGTAGCCGGTCATACCGCGTGAGGCAAAATAGAGCAGTGTAAGATTTGAGAGCCGCAGCGTGATAATTTCGAGGTAAATCGCCACTGAAGTTGCCAGGTTTTAATTAAAACCTCGGCAGGCTGGATCGTTGTCAATGTGTTTGTATACCACCAAAGGAGCTAGAGCCTGTGTTCGACGTTGTGGTCATGATATTTTTAGAGCGGTCTTTATGCAATTGATGAAGTTGAAAGTGGCCTGTACAATGATATGAAGCTGATAACTACTTAGTGTTGCTACACGAAAGCGTTAGCTCCAAGTAGATAGTCATACCAAAATAGGCAGTGATTTCATGTGTGAGAAATACATTATGAACTAAAAATATATACATGAAAATCAAAAGTAACTGCATAAAAAATATGTACACGAACATTGCCTCAGAGATGGCATAATACCAAAGAACTTTTCAAAAATGCTACATAATTGTTAGCTAAGAACAGCTGGTTATGCCACCTGAGATAAATGTAAAAATTAACGTAAAGTTAAAAATTTTGATACGTACAATAACGAAAAGTTAATGTTAAAAAATATCAATTACGCGTTATGCAAAGCAGGCTATTGAGATTGTGGGCAGATGGAGCCTGAGACGTGTGTAGAAGGTTGAACTGCTCTCAGAATCAGGCGGTTCGATAAACGGTTTCAACCTGTCTATGCTTACTGATGTCGGTGTCGCGCCTTGCATAATAATGAAGTATTTTGGTTGTCTGAGCAAAATCGGGTAAGGACCGCGATACTTTGGTTGTAGTGGTGCAACAGCAGTGTCGTTGCGAACGAGTACTCTCTTGCAGCTGTGGAGCTGCGGGTGAACGAAGACTGGACGAGGCGTATGTCTCGGCTGCTGTTCAGACATGTTACCGAAATGAAGTCGAAGGCGGGTAGCTTCGTCTTGTGGGTCATCCTGTGCGGGTAGTAGACGTGGGAGCTGACTAGGCAGGCGTAGATCCATGCCATACAAGAGTTGTGACGCAGACGTTTTAATGGATTCACGAGTACGGGAACGCATGGCAAGCAGAACTAAAGGTAGTGCATCGACCCAGTTGCCATTAATGGACGAGGATGCTAAAGCAGCTTTGAGTTCCCTATGCATTCTCTCTACCATACCGTTAGCTTGAGGATGGTAGGCAGTCGTCTGGCGTAAGGTGCATCCCATGTACCGCAAGGTGGTTTTGAAACGATCCGATGAGAAGCAAGTGCCTCTGTCAGTGATGACCTCATTGGGAACACCATAATTGGATATCCATGCAGAGATAAAACCGTTAGTTACTTCATCTGCAGAAATGGTGCCAAGAGGTAATGCCGCAGGCCACCGTGTAAATCTATCAATCATAGTTAGGAGGTAGCTGAAACCTTGAACCTTTGTCAGATGAACTATGTCGATGTGGACGATGGCTAGGCGAGAAGTAGTTCGAAAATGTTGCAACTTAGAACGAGTGTGCCGTGTAATCTTGTTTTTCTGGCAAATGGCACACTCGGAGACCCATCGTTTAGCGTTCTGCCTAAGTCTGTGACCCCAGAAACGATCTGTGAGAAGTCGGACAGTCGCTTGGCTTCCTGGGTAAGAAATTGAGTGAATTGAGTCGAAAACTTTTCTCTGAAGGCTGGTCGGCAGAACTGGCTTGTTGGGCTGCGTACCCGTGAAGTAAACAATTGGTAAGCCTTCCCAGAGACGGCATATGAACTTGGTTGGGTGACGGGCTATTGATCTTTGAATGTGAATGTCACCGCGCTGTTCCGTTCGCAGGAGGGATGGCGTTAGTGCAGGTTCACTGAGTGCCACGGAGTTGACAGTGAATGGCGACGGCGAAGGTGGTTGTAGCGAGACGTCTGGCCTGGAAAGGGCATCTGCAATGAAGTTCTGTTCGCCCTTGACATGAAAGATGTCAAATTGCCATTCGCTTAGACGTGAAAGCTGTCTTTCCACTCTGGCAGGGTACTTGGCGATAGTTGAAGTTGCGTTTCGAAGTGCGCTAACTAATGGTGCATGATCTGTGAAAACAACAAATCTGCTACTGCCAATGATGCTGATAAAATGGCGCACTGCGTCGTGGATGGCAAAGAGTTCTCAACCGAAAGTGTCGTATCTCGTTTTTACTGGTTAAAGAGTACGCGAGTTCAAACCGATACGCTTCGGAACTCCGTCGATCTCTTGTTATAAAGTGGCTCTAATAGCAAATTCAGAACCGTCTGTCGTGAGTATAAATGGTCGTTGAAAATCTGGATGCGTTATCATTGTGGCATTTGCTATCGAGTTGATGGCAAGTCAAAGTAATTCCTCGTCTTTGGATGACCAACTAATGATGGAATTCTTGCTAAGTCCTTTTAGATTCCGCAGGTGCCTGCACAAAGGATAAAGTAGTCTTGAAAAGCCCGGAAGGAACTTGCAATAGTTGTTCAGTACTCCCAGAATTTTCTGCAACTCGCTAACAGTCTTCGGTGACTTTATATTCCTGATTGAATTCGCCTTTGACGGCAAAAGTTGAATACCTTGTAGTGTGATACGATGCCCTAAGACGTCCACTGATGTTGTTGCAATCTGATTCTTGTCACAGTTGATCTTGAGTTCGTGGTTGGATAAGCATGAGAGGACATTTCGTAGATGCTTGGCCAATCCTTCTAGAACTTTAGCCATGTTCGCTACTGTCCTCTCTTTAGAGGAGAGCCTATCATCTTGCGGGAGTAAAAAAAGGATGACGGGTTTACCTTAGGTTCCAAAACCCTATATTCTAACTCACATCTCTCAGATAAGTCATCTATAGAGAGAGTGTTGGGAAGCTGTCTGGCGAATAATTTTATTGATTGTGAAAGATTGTTAATAAAAATAACCTTAGCTTCATGGTCAGAAATATTGGTTTTATACCAACGTTTCCGTAATTCCATTAAAATCTCGATGGGGCCAAAGTTTGGCATGTCTAACTACGTATTTATTTATTATTTGCTCAGTTTCTGTGGGCCCAAGCAAGGATTCTACTTCATTTTGTAGGCCCAAAATGGGATTAGGTAGCTTCCTAATGGCCTCAAGCTTAGGATAAATCCGTCGCTGCAATTCAGAAGGTAGTTTAGCAAAAACCTTTGACAGTTTTTGATGACTGTCATAATCAGGAAACGGGGAGAAAGCGGAGTCTACGCGCATAAATAATAGTTCACTATCTCCATCCCAAACAGGAACATCAATATCTAAAATTGGACCTGACATTCTAACAAACTTACGGGATCTTAAAAGCATAAATTTATAAGCAAAATGAAAATGTATAAATATACTTTAAATGAAACGCTTACCCACTAACAGCTTCCACAGTTGAAACAGAATCTTCCGCAGTTGAACCTGCCGAGAGATGAGCGCAGAACACAGATGAAATTAGTTCCATCACAAAACACGTCAATGTACGTTCACAGTTCTGTACGTAGATACTAACAGCTTCCAAAATTGAAATCTTCCGCAGTTGAATCTGTCGAGCACGTACGGTGCAGTTTTGTACGAAGGAAAATTGAATAGAACATATACCAAAAAAATTCCAAGACCACGTCTTTAGAGAGAACATATATACCCGACTAAATTCCAAGAAGACCACGACTTTAGAAAGAGCATATATACCCAACAAAATTCCGAGAAGACCACGACCGGAGTATAGAAAAGCGTATACGCAAATCTTACTCTATTTTTATTCCAAATAAATGAAAAAGAATGTCAATTTTATTTATACCAATAAAACAGTCCAGTACTCAGTATCCTGGCGCGGTCCCCGATTTTGTAAACGCCCCAGCTTCAAGAAAATGCCGTGCGACGTAACAAACTCAGTTAGAGTTCCATAACATAAAGAGTTATGTACTGTTAGGGGCCCTTAACAGGGCCGGTCTTGCGTTCTCTGGTAAACGCCGAGAAGGTCCGTAAGTGCAGCAGTGTCCAGAAGTACTCCTAGATTCTTGTGGCCTGCTCGGGTTGACTTGGGTTGTGGTTCCTTCTGTTATTGCGTTGTAATCTCGCTGAGTAACTTCGTTGAAGTTCTGCAGTAATTGGCTCGTCTCTCTAGTTGTACAGCAACAAGATTAGTGTTACTGATGTTGCCAATGTTGGTGAAGCAAATCCAAAAATCAGCGTATGTGAAAGATAGGAGACAGCACCCCCGAGACACGCACAGTAGAAGGCACGAGCGACAACTGAACAGCATGGTATGTTCACCGTGTTTAATGGCCACGTTATAAAAATATATGGCTACCTGCACACTATTGGTTAACGGCAAATTTCGATTTTTTCTCATTGGTGCAGCGTAAATCGAATTGAATTTAATTTACGCAATATGTTGTAATGACACAAATTAAAGGCGGACATATTGCGTAAATTAAATTCAATTTTATTTACGTTGCACCAATGAGAAAAAAGCGAAACTTGCCGTTTAACCAATAGTGTGCAAGTAGGCATGGCATGCTATTTGAGCACGGCAATTTACCATGCAGGTCAGTCGTTGCAATTGCATGCTGCCTTCCGTCACGCGTGTGCGTTCTGTTGGCTGTCAATACCTACGCTGGTGATTTGATAGTTTCACCAACAATTGGCTACATCCGTGACACATCTTGTTGCGGTATAACCAGCGAGACGAGCCAATTAATTGCAGAACCATCACGACGTTATCCACATCGTGATTACAGCTCAACCACGGGAGCGACAACTCAAACAGAGTCCACTCAAGGCTCTAGAACATCTTCACACTCTGATGAATTCAGGAGAACGCATTACCAGGCCCACTTAAGGGCCCCCTATCAGTAACTAATCTCTATTCAGAGCACCTTAACCGAGTTTGTAACGTCGTACGGCATTTACTTGAAGCCGGGGCGTTTACAAAATTGGCGACCGCGCCAGGATATTGATTATTGTTCTGATATTTTTTTTTGATATAAATCGATTAACATTTGCGTTTTCTCTACCGTGATCGTGGTCTTCTGGGAATTTTGTTGGCTATATCCATTCGTGGATTTGTGTTGAATTTTTTTTGGGATAATTATAATAATACATTATCATCAATGGCCGACGGGGCCTCTGTTCATCTTTCCTACGTACGAAGCGGCACCGTACGTACTCAACAGGCTCAATTGCGGATTTTTGGAAACTGAATTTTTTGTTCTGCGCTCATTCAACTGTGGAAGCTGTTTGTGGGTAAGCGTTTCGTTAAAGTATATTTATACATTTTCATATTGCTTATAAATTTATGCTTTTAAGATCCCGTAAGATTGTTAAAATGTCAGGTCCAATTTTAGATATTGATGTTCCTGTTTGGGATGGAGATAGTGAGCTATTCTTTATGCGCGTAGACTCCGCTTTCTCCCCGTTTCCTGATTATGACAGTCATCAAAAACTGTCAAAGGTTTTTGCTAAACTACCTTCTGAATTGCAGCGACGGATTTATCCTAAGCTTGAGGCCATTAGGAAGCTACCTAATCCCATTTTGGGCCTACAAAACGAGGTAGAATCCTTGCTTGGACCCACGGAAACTGAGCAGATAATAAACAAATATGCGCAGTTAGATATGCCAAATCTTGGCCCCATCGAAATATTGAGTGAATTACGGAAACGTTGGTATAAAACCAACATTTCTGACCATGAGGCTAAGGTTGTTTTTATTAACAATCTTCCACAATCATTAAAACTCTTTGCCAGACAGCTCCCCAACACTCTCTCTATAGATGACTTATCTGAGAGATGTGAGTTCGAATATATGGTCTTGGAACCCAAAGTGAATCCATCATCCTTTTCTTCACCACCGCAAGATGATAGACTCTCCTCTTTAGAGAGAACAGTGGCGAACATGGCCAAAGTTCTAGAAGGATTGGCCATTACCAAATCCGAGCTAAATCAAGTGAATGCTCGACCAAAATTCGTTTCCAAGTCAAATTATAATGGTAGGCAGCGATCGAGATCTCCGCAATCCTTCAATAAGTATGCCCCAAAGAACTGGTGTTATAACCACCAGAAATTTCTTTATGTATGCCAAGTTTGTCTTCGTCGTTCTGAAGAATTTCCGAATGAGTGTCAATTTCCACAGCTGATGGAAAGGACAACAGACCGCAGACACAAGGGTGCATCAGTATCGGGAAACGTCTGGCGCAGGAAGTAGAAGACCGTACTTTCTGCACATCAACGGCATCAACGGCGCTACAGGGAAGAAGCCAACTACAATCCGACATCCCTGTCGACTCTTTTCGTCCACGCCGAATTTTTCATATAGAGAACCAAACAGACAATGCCGGTCGCAATCACCAGCCTACTTGTTTGCATGACCCGGCCAAACAGCCCAACGAACTTCTGCACTTTCTTGATTTCAAAACTGGCGAAGAGTTCATCGTAGACACAGGTGCGGCAGTCTCAGTTCTCAAAGGTGATTCAATGGCCGAGATGTCGCTAGGCGTTCTTCTCGCAACAGCTACAGGCGAGCCCATACCAACTTATGGCTGCCAATACCGCACACTCAACATAGTTCTACGACGTGAATTTTCCCACAACTTCATCATTGCCAAGGTCTCACATAATATAATTGGCCTTGATTTCCTTCTAAAATTTTGGCTCATTGTTGATCTTGCCAATCAAAAGATCATCGACCCCTCCACAGGACTTGAGCAAAACTTTTGGACACTTGCCTCCGAGCGTTTGGAGTTACAGGTCATTCAGCCAACCCCAGTGCATCATTCAGCAGAGATATCAGCAGCTCTTCGAAAATACAAATCGCTTTTCGATCTTAACAAGTCAGAGCTACGAGTCTCCAACACGATGCATCATATCGTCACAGAAGGACAACCTATTGCACTCAAGAAGCGACCACTGGCTCCTGCTAAGCTTAAAGCTGCCCAAGAAGAATTCTCAAGGCTTTTGGAAGAGAGAATCATCAGAACATCGAAAAGTTCATGGGCGTCACCACTGCATTTAGTCACTAAATCAAACTGATCGTACAGAAAAACTCAACGGCAGCAATTTCTTCTCAGTGATTGACCTCAGACAAGCGTACCATCACATCCCGGTTGCACCAGAGGATATCGAGAAAACTGCAGTCATCACTCCATTTGGCCTTTTTGAATATCTTTACATGCCTTTTGGACTTAAGTGTGCTACTCAGACATTTCAAAGATTCATAGACAACATACTTCGCGACGACTCTGCTTATTGTATGTCATATCTCGATGACATTATGGTATTCAGTTCAGATCTAGAATCTCATGCGAAACATCTACGAAATGTCCTCTCACGCTTATCCAACCACGGACTCAAGATCAACTGTGACAAGACGCAGATTGCAACTTCATCCGTCGACTTCTTAGGGCATCGTATCACGGCCCAAGGTATTCAACTGTTGCCGTCAAAGACGAATTCAATCAAGAATATCAAGTCACCAAGGACTTTGAGCGATTTGCAGAAAATCCTGGGAGTACTAAACTATTATCGCAAGTTCCTTCCGGGCCTTTCAAAACAACTTTATCCTTTGTGCAGGCACCTGCGGAACCGAAAAGGACTTAGCAAGAATTCCATCATTGCTTGGTCATCCGAAGACGAGGAATTACTTCGACTTGCCATCAACTAGTTAGCAAATGCCACAATGCTAACGCATCCAGATTTCGAAAAGCCATTTCTACTCACGACAGATGCTTCTGAATTCGCTATTGGAGCCACTTTGGAACAAGAGATTGACGGAGTTCGGAAGCCTATCAGTTTCTACTCGCGTACTCTCCAACCAGTAGAAACGAGGTACGACACTTTCGGCCGAGAACTTCTCGCCATCTACGACGCAGTGCGCCATTTTATCAGCATCATTGGCAGTAGCAGATTTGTTGTTTTCACAGATCATGCACCACTAGTTAGCGCACTTCGAAACGCAACTTCATCTATCGCCAAGTATCCTGCCAGAGTGGAAAGACAGCTTTCTCGTCTAAGCGAATGGCAATTTGACGTCTTTCACGTCAAGGGCAAACAGAACTTCATCGCAGATGCCCTGTCCAGGCCAGACGTCTCTCTACAACCACCTTCGCCGTCACCATTCACTGTCAACTCCGTGGCACTCAGTGAACCTGCACTAACGCCAACTCTCCTGCGAACTGAACAACGCGGTGACATTCACATTCAAAGATCAATAGCCCGTCACCCAACCAAGTTCATATGCCGTCTGTGGGAAGGCTTACCAATTGTTTACTTCACGGGTACGCAGCCCAACAAGCCAGTTCTGCCGACCAGCCTTCAGAGAAAGGTTTTCGATTCAATTCACTCAATTTCTCACCCAGGAAGCCAAGCGACTGTCCGACTTCTTACAGATCGTTTCTGGGGTCACAGACTTAGGCAGAATGTTAAACGATGGGTCTCAGAGTGTGCAATTTGTCAGAAAAACGAGATCACACGACACACTCGTTCTAAGTTGCAACATTTTCGGTCTACTTCTCGCCTAGCCATCGTCCACATCGACATAGTTCATCTGACAAAGGTTCAAGGTTTCAGCTACCTTCTAACTATGATCGATAGATTTACACGGTGGCCTGCGGCATTACCTCTTTGCACCATTTCTGCAGACGAAGTAACTAACGGTTTTATCTCTGCATGGATATCCAATTATGGTGTTCCCAATGAGGTCATCACGGACAGAGGCACTTGCTTCTCATCTGATCGTTTCAAAACCACCTTGCGGTACATGGGATGCATCTTACGCCAGACGAGTGCCTACCATCCCCAAGCTAATGGCATGGTAGAGAGAATGCATAGAGAACTCAAAGCAGCTTTAGCATCCTCGTCCATTAATGGCAACTGGGTCGATGCACTACCTTTAGTTCTGCTGGCCATGCGTTCCCGTACTCGTGAATCCATTAAAACGTCTGCGTCACAACTCTTGTATGGCATGGATCTACGCCTGCCTAGTCAGCTCCCACGTCTACTACCGGCACAAGATGACCCACAAGACGAAGCTACCCGCCTTCGACTTCATTTCGGTAACATGTCCGAACAGCAGCCGAGTCACACGCCTCGTCCAGTCTTCGTTCACCCACAGCTCTACAGGCCACTTTCAATGCATATCTCAACTTTATCTATTTCACAAAGACCACTCTACAAATGTCATGACCACAACGTCGAGCACTCTAGCTCCTTTGGTCGTATACAAACACATTGACAACGATCCAACCTGCTTAGGTTTTAACTTAAACCTGGCAAATTCAGAGGCGATTTACCTCGAAATCTTCACGCTGCGGCTCCAAAACTTACACTGCTCTATTTTGCCTCACGTGCTATGACCGTCCACTAGAGCTAACAATTTGTGTAGCAATTCCTAGTGGTTACCTGGCATCATATCATTGTTGAAGCAACCAACAAGCATATTTAAGCCCAGCACTTATGGTTCATCATATTTGTGCTTAATTTGGTTCGAACTCTGTCATGCATTTCTTATCTAGCCTCGCAGAGAGGAATATTTTTTATCCTTTTTTTCAGAGAGGAAAGTGTTGTAACGACACAAATCAATGGCCGACATATTGCGTAAATTAAATTCAAATTTATTTACGTTGCACCAATGAGAAAAAAGCGAAATTGCCGTTTAACCACGTTTAACCAATAGTGTGCAAGTAGACATATTGCATGCTATTTAAGCACGGTAATTTACCATGCAAGTCAGTTGTGGCATTTGCATTCTACCTGCTTCACGCGTGTGCGTTCTGTCGGCTGTCAATACCTACGCTGGTGATTTAATAGTTTCACCAACAACTAACTACATCCGTGACTCATCTTGTTGCGGGATACCGGAGAGACGAGCCAATTGAGTGCATGACCTGCCGGACACTATCCACAACGCGATTACAGCTCAACCACGGGAGCGACAACTCAACCAGAGTCCAGCCAAGGCTCTAGGACATCTTCAACTCTGAAGACTTCAAGAGAACGCATTACCAGGCCCACTTAAGGGCCCCCTATCAGTAACTAAACTCTATTCAGAGCACCTTAACCGAGTTTGTAACGTCGTACGGCATTTACTTGAAGCCGGGGCGTTTACACGAATAATTTCTTTTTAAATAAAATTCGTTTCAATCAGACAAGGTGGTTTAAATTTATTAATTATTGTCACTTTAATTTTGTTGGAGGAAATATCTTCCTCTACATTTTGTCGGAGGAAATAACTTACTCTTCAAATAAATGCCTTTCAGGCCCTGTTAAGGGCTACCTACAGTAAACAGTTCTCAAACAAATCCTGTTTGTTCGTCTTCTTGTAACGCGCATGGCACTTACTTGCAGCTGGGGCGTTTACAGTTTGTTTTTAGTGCTTCTGAAGTACTCTGAAAATAAATTTTGATGTTATCATTTTAAATTTACAAAATGAGTATGTTTTTAAGCTTTTTCATTGTGAAACCAATTAAAGTATTATGCAAGTCATAATGTGAAATTTTTATTCACATAAATTACTCGTATATTATCTACATTTTAGGTGGTAATAGAGCAAGCGCACGTCTCCATAAAAATGTTATCGTTAAAGATACTGATGCTGTGCGTGATTCGTCAAAACTTTCGACATCATCACAGGAAAATGAATTATCGTCAGAGGAAATTATTAAAAATTCAAGTGTCAAAGATAAAATAAATTTAGGAACTGCTACTCTGAATGCATCCCTAATGTCCCCTTCGCGTATAGTTTGTTGTAGATTGGAAGAAAAAGAGACATTACAGGATTTAAACAATCGCCTTGCCGCTTATATAGAGTACATCCAGTCTATTTCTGTTTCCGATTGTTTCTCTACGACAGAAGCATCAATAGACCGTTCCCCTGTAAGCTTTTATTAGTGTTTACATTTAATTTTGTATACACTTGTACTAAATTTATGTTTATTATCGATATTGTAAATTGTCTTGAAAAATGAATATCTTATATTTAATGATGAACAGTGACTGTCAATCCAATGAACCATTAAAGAATGAGAAGTATTTTGTTTGATTGTCGTCAGCTTGTGAGTATTTTTCACACAAAACTCATCTTTAAAATAATTTTATGACGTGTTATTATGATTGCACTTTTATGGCAATATATACCACTCCGCAGTAATTATGTTATGTCAAACAATCTATTAGCTGTATGAAGAAAAGTTGTGAAACATTAACCTTTTGTTCTGCAACATATATGCCTATATGAATCCAACGGGTAATATTCAGTGAGTAGGAACTAGGTCTTAACATTTGGCGATCTCTTCTCCTTTGGTGGGAAATATTGCGGGAAAGATATTTTCTTTTTCAAAAAATTATAATAAATTGCCAAAAGGGCATGGAGCAATGCCTCTGTCTAAGATATCTTTCAAATTTTTATGTAATGAACTCGGAAAAATATACCATCCTATTGATCTTTTCAGTTTTAATTATAACATTACTTTCTCGTGGTTAAACAAAAGACCAGGATAAATGTGGTCAGCTACATTTACTATCTATATTATTATATTGTAAAAATTATATATTATATCATATTAGTTATCATTACAAATAATCAATTTTTAGTCATGGTTCTTGTACATAATAATAAAATCGAATTGGACCTTAATATTTACAACTATCGGGTTGGATAGCCTCGAAGAAAACTATTATTATTTATATCACTAATTATCGTATAAGAGCGATTCATTAAAAAGACTTCTTGTCTTTATTATAATAGTTGTATCAAAATTTGATATAACATATGAATTAATTTTTTATGGGAGGAAAAATTTTTCTAAGCAAAGAGAAAGAAAATAGTCAAGGGTCGCATTAGCATCCCACTTGAAAACGGAAGAGATCAAATACCAGATTATTGTTTATCAATACTAAAGTATTCTGTCATCTCCTTCTCGCAGTAAAACTAAACTGATCAAGAACCAGACTACCGATTATCGATGTTAAAGGATTCTGGCATTTCTCTTATCACAGTAATTAAGTGCTTTCCTCGGCAGTTTGGAAAATAGCTGTCGTCTTCGACAGTTCGCTACACAATGACCCCGGAATACAAACTCTGCTTATCCCAAATGGACCTAAATAGGCGGCCTTATTTAGATGACATTGTACTTCCAGACTATTCTATTTTGGATATATTTTTGGAAGCTTTATATATTTTATGGAATTTATTTATTGCTGATGTTGCCTTGCCTTAATGCTGACTTTTCCATAATTGTGTTGTGTAGAGGTTTAGTTTGCCTCACTTCATAATGTTGTCTAGTTAAATATACTCATAGAAACTAGGTACTCTTTCTCTCACACACACTCATAAATCTCACTAATAATTTGTGTGCCTAAACTATTATTTTTGTCAGTCGCCAGTAAGCACGAAACGAATGTGCATGAGATTATACTTTCTGTTCATGCTGCCTTTGGTTTATCCTTCTGGTCACAACTGAACTAATTTGTTACTAGGTTCGCAAAACCTAATACATACTTGCATATATATTAGTTCTTCGCAACAAACAGTATGTAACTGTAATATATTGAATTGAATGATGTCATGCTTACCGCGAAATGTGATAACTGATATCGATGAAGGCCAGAGTGTATGGTTTAACTGGAGTAACAGGTGTTCGGAAATTGTTGTAATTCTCAATTTGGGTGAACTTTAGCATAAATTTATATCCATCAGGTTGGTATCATGTACCGACTCGGAAACCATAGTGTTAGTATCCGGTACTCATCGATTTCAAAAAAGGTATCAGTTACTAACACAATAGCCATAGTGTTAGTATCCTTTACAGACTCGGTATATATATTATATAGTGTGAGTTAGCATTGAAGTCGCATTGTCGTTGACTTCAGATTATGTTAGCTTCACTATTACGGGTTTACACATTCGTCTAGGAGATTGTACCGTCCTATTATTCCACATTCTTCTACCGAATATATAGTGGTTAAAGGGCGTAATACCGGCTCCTACTGATGAGTCGCCAGTAAGCACGAAACGAATGTGCATGAGATTATACTTTCCGTTCATGCTGCCTTTGGTTTATCCTTCTGGTCACAACTGAACTAATTTGTTACTAGGTTCGCAAAACCTAATACATACTTGCATATATATATTAGTTCTTCGCAACAAACAGTATGTAACTGTAATATTATTTTTGTCGTTATTTGTAAAACCATCTGTTTTTTGTTTCTCTTATGGCTATGTGACTGAAATTTTATTTAATATTGGCTTTCGTATGGTTATGAATGATGATTATGAGCATTTTATGGAAATGTGGCCGGTCGAATTTGCTTTCATTCATTTGAGATTTATTCTAATCTAGCTTTCTGTAAAGGGCGAGTGATAATCTACAATGTGCATAGTATGAGTCGACATACACGTTTTTAAACTAACGAAAGCCATGGATGCAGCCCCACCATGATATAGTTGAGTCTCTTGGTGTCCTGGAGCTAGAGGACGTCATATGACGCAGCGCCTTATACTACATCTTAAATTTGTGCCACCAAAGAATAATGTATTCTCCTAGCTGCCATCCAAAAGACGTTCCTCATTATAGTTGCACATTGACCTCAAAATGTAACTGCGTCCTAGATCAAATTATGCTTTTTTAAGTGCATAAATTTCTCTATTCAGAAGAGAACCTAAATTGGGGTAGAAAATTTTCTTGTTTTCGTCTGTGCCACAATCGGTTGGAGCATATACAGACACAACGGGAAGACAACATCGCTTAAGGTTTCGGATAATGATTTTCATGTTTATTGAAGCCTGTTTTATGAAGTCGGTTATATATATATATATATATATATATATATATATATATATATATATATATATATATATATATATATATATATATATATATATATATATATATATATATACAATTCAGTTAAGTAAGCTTCAGCTCGTGAGCTAAAGACAATCATCATCCTAATTATTCACGACGTTAATACCACATCCTTTAATAACTAGTGCCGTATGCCCACTAGAAAAAAATTAAAATAATTTTGAAGAGCTAATAAAAATAATTAAGCAAATAAAAAATAGATAAATTATAAAAGATCAAAAATATCCATTTTAAACTTAAAAAAAGTTCATATAGTGATTTATGAAGACGAGGATCTAAATCAGAAATGAAGCAGCCTATACCTCCACACACAGCATTATGATTGTCAGCTTCAAAGCGAAACGACATTAGCAATATATCTTCTATGTATTTTTCACTGTATAGCGTCTTAGACACGATCATATTATAACTAAGAAAAGAAATTTACGAAGTTGATTCTACTAGAAATTTGCAGAAAGATCGTAGTGATTGCAACCAAGAAATATGATGTGCACGTACACTCATCCTCGTAGACACACAGGTTCTCCAGTACACAATTTTTCTGTAGTTTGCTTTAGTTGATTTTACATGTTAGAATCGTTTTAGCCTACTTATAAAGCCAATTGAGTGCGACGAAAATAATAATGCTCTACTCTGCAATCGAATTCAATGTATAAATAAAATGCGAGACAGCCGTATCAAATTAGACCCAGCAATGCTCATGTTAGCATTAGTGGAATAACTAACTAGAACTCACAAGTCGTCAGGCCATAGATTTCAATGGACAAAGGAAAATATGAAACTAAAATAAAATAAATGTTAACTAGTCGTGATGCTTAACATTCAAGCTTACTCTGGGCGTATGTGGGATTCGCTATACACAATACTGGTACTGCTGTATTTGAAATTATGGGCTCCCGAAGAATTAGTCATTAATTTCTAAAAAGTCTGCTGAGAATTTCGAAGCCAGGCTACGAATATTTGCTAGCCCGGCTTATAATAATAATAATCGTAGAATTTATTAGAGTTAAAATTAACTACAGTCTGAAGGTTGATCTAGAAACCGCTTAGACAAGAAAGACAAGAGATGGAAGAAGCGTTCGTATCGGGTAATAGCCTATATTTCTTCCAAAATATTCTGCAGCAGGTCGACGTAATTCAAAAGTTATTGAAATAATCGATAAAATGTGTCATGTTGATAATTGGTTTAAATCTTACAAAGATCACATTTCCTGAGCACCTGCATCAGTCCCGTTCTCAGAAATTATGCTGAGTCATCAATGCGAATGCTAATTTCTAACGACCATGAGTTATAAACACGGAATGCAATCATATCCCTTAAACGTCGCAAAGCTGCAAGCCCAAATGATTTGCTTCCGAGCTCATTTAAGGATATTGGCGACATAATTTGTAGGGCGTCGACTAATCTTTTTCATACTATATGGAATTGGGTCACTGTTAGTTGCTTGGACCGAGTTGACCAGCATTCTTATTATCAAAAGAGTAATAAAAATTCGTTCAACAACTATCGATGTATAAGCGATAGTCCAGTTGTATCAAGGCTATATGCTTTAGTTATCTTAGACCGTTATTGCACTTCGCATGTATTACATACTAGAACAAGCTGGAGTTCACCATGGCCGAAGTTGTATAGATGAAATTGTTACTTTAACGCACTAACTTGAAAAGGGAAATATGTATCGCCGTCCACAATTAGCCCTTTCTAGAACTGCGGGCACATTTGACTCAGTGGATCGCAATAACCTATTCGATAATTTGTGGAAAAGTATGCCTACAAAATTTGTAAATATCTTACGTGCAATATACACAAACATTTCTGGTCGCTTTCAGGTCAACAGTTAATTCTCGCACAACTTTACTTCAAGCAATGGTGTCCAATTTTGTTTATATTTCGATGAATATCATTATTAACTATACTCTTCGATCAGTTAGGGATGCTGAGGTCGATGTTCTCTCCGGCAGCAACGTAATTGCTTTTGACTATGAAGATGATATTAAATTATTATTGGAGAACCAAGCCATCTTAATTACCATTCGTTGTTCTGTCATTGGGTTTGAAATTTGAACCATCTAAATATAAGTTACTTCCAAAGGATCAACTATCTCACACTTCAACTCTGCACCTTGGAGTTGACGTAGCTGACAGATTCACATATCGTTCGCTGTATCAATAACTCAGACAATATTAGTGACGAGGTGAATATTACACCTCCAGATTTAGCCATTTATGGAGTAAGGCAAGTGTCTCACTCTGTACTATATGTCGTGTGTACAACTCATCTGCAGATGCAGTTTTGCTGTACGCTAATGAAACATGGTCCCCTAGAGTCGAAGATCTTAAAAGCTTACACAGGCATCAGACCACCGTTGTTTGAGAAGTATAGCCAATCGAAGTTACCAACAATGAATAAGCAACACCGACATTTGTAGAAGTCAACAATCATTGATTCCGCGGGTGGTGGTAACAATTCTTTAAATCAAGTTTGCAAGCTTTAAGTAAACACTAAACTCATTGTATTTGACCAGTGGTTGAACAACATAGCAAATCTACGGCCAGTCGAATGCACTGACGCGTTTCGACCTTCCCTGCTCATCAACAGAGTACTACGGAAAACTGACTAGCGAAGATTAAACCGCAATTCATATATATAGAAAGCAAAATTAAATATGCGGTTCTCACCTCTTATAGTCTCGCATACATATTGCTTGACTGTAAATGTCGTCTGCACACACACAAATATACACACATGCATATATAAATATATATATATATATATATATATATATACATATATATATTAAACAACGGTGATCAAATGCATCTGAACGTCGAAGATCTTCAAATCTAATGGACCCAGTTGTACCAGTTTAATAAAACAATGTAAAATGACTCATGAAAGCTTTTCTAGCTTTTACGATACTCGTATGAACCTCGCCACTCAAATTGCATGATTTATTGATACAGATAACAAGATATGTAAACCTGTTAGCTCCTTTCAAATCTGCACCTTCCAGCTGTTAATTGAATTGAATAACGTGTGATCCAGTGGAAATATCTTATATTTGGTGATGGCAAATTTCATATCAAATTGCAAGACGAGTGATATTGCTTTCACGGTTGCTTAAGCAGAATGTCGATTGTTGACTAATGTTGCAATATCGTCTACATAATTATGATCAACTATTATACCGACGGAAGAACTTTGCCTGCATCATGAACGTTTGTATGAGCTAGTTATTAAAAGTATCTATTACCATATTAGACGAAAATAGATAGCTTTTTTTTATTCTTATGGTTATATGACAGTGAAACATTAGTTACTAGTGACTTTGGTATTGCTGTGAATGATGTTAATGATGAAGATGATAGAATGGACATCCTTTACAAATATCATTGATAGTTATTTATTATAGATCTTAACGCGAACAGACGTGTTTGTGTAGAGAGCGCGTATAACATTTACAAATTTATAGTGCATATCACTTGTCGACAGAATATCGAATAGAACAATGCTACCCAATTAATAAAATGTACACTTGAAGAAAAGAAAAACGATTATAGTAAGATAAAATTCTGCGTCGCTTAAGATCCCAGTTTGCGCTTTAATATCACCAATAAATAAAGCTATCTGAATATCTTGCTATATTTAGAAGAGTACTTAGGTCTGAGTAGAAAACTTTATTGTTGTCGTCGGTGCTACAGTTGGTAGAATTATTTGCAGTTACAGCTAAAATCAACGCCGATTAAGGTTTCTTTTATGGATTTTATTGGACGTTTTTCAGCGTGCCGCACAGTCGGCTATTTACAGGAATCCATTCAGTTAGACCAGCTTCAGCGATTTAGCTACGCGCAATATCGATTCCACAGTGTTCGGCTTGAGAAAATTCCATGAAACCAGAAGTTTGAAGCCATTAACGTGTAGATAAGGATAATGCATCCTGTTCTACATTCTTATTTTTTCATCATGTGCACTACGGTTTCTTGCAATACATCTTGTTTCAATTTTTACAACTAAAATGTGCTGACGCTAACTAAAGTTTGATGTATTGTTATTCATTTGAAAATTTTTCGATATTTGACAATTTGACATTGGGCTCAAGTATTTGATCAGCCGTCACCATATTCATAGTATCTACAAGAGTGTTATTGTTGAAATGAGAAGAGGAAAATAAAGGAAACTAGGCCGAATTTGAAATTAAGACCTCTTTAGTAACTTCATTACTTTTGTCCATCCTGTATGACTCTGCCGGTAAGGCGACCTTTGTTATTCTGCAAGACGGCTGATACAGTATAGGTTTATTATTATTTGTGCCATTCGTGGTTGTATGCAGGCTTCAAAAAGGACTGTTTTTCCCTAGTAGAGCTGGTTTGCATTCACCTTTTTTCGAATCAGTTAGATCACTCCAACCATGGAAGACAGCATAACAGAAGTACGTAATCATATATTACAAATCAAGTTTGTGAACTTGGGATATCGTCTATCACATTTTACGTGGCCACCCGCACACCGTAGCTAAATAGTGTTAGTCACACGTACTGACAAGAGTTCTGTCTTCTATTGTTATAATCAGAACACACTAGCATACTGACTAGCGAGCATCGGACCGTAATTCGTATATTTTAGTTACGATTGACCAAATCTGAGTTTCACTTTTACTATTCTGAAATGCATTGTATTTAACTGGAAATATCGGTTGCACAGTTTGTATGCAATTATGAAATTTCTATTTTGATATAGAAGTTATAAAATTGAACAAGCATTTCTTGTGCGGGTTTTGATAACTATTTTTAAATCACGTTTGTGAGTTTACGATAAGCACCATTTTTATTATATTTAATCAGCCGCAAAACTACAGTCAGTAGCTGTACGGTAGTTTTGCTGTTTTTATGACCAGTGAAATAATATGATATGAGTTTTTATCTCAAGCTCGAAAACTTGGTTTACAGAATTATCACAACCCTTGTAATGAAATATTGTTTTGTGTGGGAGCGAAATTTTCTTGTTGAGTTATTGAACCGACAACGATTTGATTTGGAATTCGGGTACTACTGCGAATACAGGCCTATGTTACAACATATCAAGCTTCAAGTAATGTGACAGTAGTTTTTTACTGCGGCTGACTCCTTTTGGAGGATAAGCCGGCTCCAATTTCATGGAGTTTCTTTAATCCTTAATGCGAATTTTTTGAGACAATTTCAGTTCTAGCGTTTCAAATACGGTTGGGTAATTTGTAAGAGTAAGAATTTATTTTGAGAATTTGACGCAGTGCTTGGTTTTGGTCAAAATATATAAGCTTCTTGAAAAGCGACAATGTGAAACATCATTCGTTTTTCGAGGCTGATATAACAACTGTCACTTAAACTTATTATCATGGTATCAATCTATTTTGCGATTCATTAACATTTTTATTGCAATTATGTTTTTAAAAATCGCGAAGAAAGATATAAACTTACTAGATCAACTCAGGTAGTGTTTTGAAGGCAAATCTACTTAGTACTAGATTAAATCCGTGCCATAATTTTATCTATTGTTTGCTTTTCTTTGATTTTCAATTGATTCCATTAGGGCACCTTGCCTATTGGGCTATATAGTTTCATATTATTTTACTGTTTTTTGTGGGCAACTGTTAAATTCGATTATTTTTTGGCTTCTTGCTTTTTGGGTTTCACGCTTTATTTTATTTTATTCAATTTGATGGGCGTCGCCGTTGTGATAAAGAACCTATCAATTATAAAATTCTATACGTTTTTCTATTATTTCAATGCAGGCGGTACATTCATCTCGCTTAGAGGAGTTGTATACATCAGAGCGGGATGAGTTGCGTCGATCGTTGAATAGTACTGCGCTACGGCTTGTTGATTGTCAATTGATTTCAAAAACAGCACTCGCAGACAAAGAGAAAGCGTTAGCAGACTCAGAATATTTGGCTCAACAGAATATCAAGTATGAAAAGGATTTGTGCGATTTGTCAAGGAAACTGGACCACGCGCAATCAGAACTTCTGTCATTCAAGGTGGGCTATTTGAATTATACTATACTTTGTTTTTATATTCATCAAAGCTCACCGAAATATTATTCAATGGTTTTTAAATTTGGTCTTGAAACATGTCTGCATTATCATTTCTTTGATTGTTTTAGTGTATGCGGCCCTTGGAATTTAGCATAAAGTCTTTACCTTATTAAAACTGATGCCGAATTATTCATATTTTGTATCTCATGGACTCCGTCTGTTATATTCGCCCACGTGAATTGAGTCCCTCATGCAAATTCCATCAGAGTTCACAGCAATTGTTTCATCTAGACCAGCGTTCACGATGGATATTTTCCACATTGACGTATATATTTTCGCAGCCCAAAATCGCACCAATTCTTCTATAGAATATTCAAAACCAATATTCTAACTCATGGTATTTATAAAAGGAAATAGTGCGCTACCCACAAATGTATGGCACTTTAGCAGCACAAATTTATCTATCCTTGCTTCCCGACGATCGGTTTCTGTATAGTTCAATCCTTTGAGCATTCCCGCTTCCGCCAAAGTTGTTTACTAAATAGAGCAACATGTTAAAATATAGTCTTGGTAATGGATGACATGAATGCCCAAGTTAGGTGCTTAAGGGACGCTGACTTTGATTTAGATAATGGATAAACTTTAAGCTCAATGCGCAAAGCCTATGTTGAATGAAAAATAGATAGGTGCGAAGAACATAAATTCTACTTGAATAATAAAAACGTCAGATGTAAGAAAACTCGGACTGCTGTCTTTCCGATCAAATAAGATTTTCTAAAACCAATGGTAAATTGTCCAACATACTGTTAACGCAGTTTAGATCCACTAAGTACAACGCAGATTCTACTGTATGAGGTATTGACAGCTCCAGTATAATTTGTCATTAAGCTTGAAAAATATGGGAAGTATCAAAGCTAGAATTCCTACCAGTTCGGATCATAATACTTATAGAGCAATAAGAAATCTACTTTAGCATAGTCTGAAAGATGATCTTAAATCTTTTTAGATCATAAAGCGTCAAAAGATGGACGATGAATTTCCAGTAGATGTATATTAATGCTTGCTCCAACTTATTCGTGCATTATATCTGAGAAATTCAAAAGTCAGCACATAATAAATAGCTCTACCAGTATTCTAATGATCGATAGGGCTAAAAACCTTCAAGATCTAATCCTTTTGGTACCTGCATCCGTTCCGATCTCCAAAAATTTGCTTGTACCAACAATCTAAATCAAAGCATGTACTAGGTTTTGCGAACATATTAACAAATTTGTTCAGTTGTAATCAGAAGGATAAACCAAAGACGGAACGGAAAGTATAATCTTATGCACATTCGTTTCGTGCTTACTGGCGATTCATCAGTAGGAACTGGTATTACGCCATTTAACCACTATATATTTGGGTGAGGAATGTGGGATTATAGGACGGTATTATCTCTTAGAGAAATGTGGTAACCTGTAGTAGTGAAACTAACATCATGTAAAGTATCAACAATGCGACTTCAACGCTAACTTACTATAATATATATATATATATATATATATATATATATATATATATATATATATATATCGAGTCTGCAAAGGATACTTACACTATGGCTATTGTGTCAGGACCCGATACCTATATTATAGTACCGAAAAGACACATGGTACTAACACTCTGGTTACCGAGTCGGTACATGGTACCAACATGATGAATATCAATGTAGGCTATAGTTCACCAAAATTGAGAATTAAAATTATTTCTGCACACCTGTTACTGCAGGAAATCCATACACTCTGGTCTAGTGGTTAAAGGGCATAATGCCGGCACCTACTGATGAGTCGCCAGTAAGGACGAAACGAATTTGCATGGTATTATACTTTCCGTTCATGCTGTCTTTGGTTTATCCTTCTGGTTACAACTAAACTAATTTGTTACTAGATTCGCAACACCTAATACATACTTGCATATATTTTAGTTCTCTACAACAATCAGTATTTAATCTAAAACAAACATCGGAATTAGAACTACGCAATGCATTCTTGTCTCCGAAACGGACCCAGATATTATTTAAGGTTGACGCCTCCTTAATATGCACGATTCTGTCTTTATTGAGAAAAGAGACCGTAACAGTTGCTTATGGTGAGTCGACTATCATACATATCCACAAAAGGATAATAGAAATTCGTATGATAAACATTATGGTATACGCGTTATTGGCTTCGAACATCTGGTTCCACAGAGTCCTCTCAATCCGGTAAATGGGGCGTTGGTATTGCCCTTAGCGCGCGAGCTGAAGCTTGCTTAATTGAATGGATCCCTTTGAATAGTCGATTGTGTGCGGCACGTTTAAATACATCTACTAAAATCTAAGCAAAAGACCGTTATCATCGTTGCCTCTTCGTTGTATCTGCATATGCTCCTACCGATTGCAGCACAGAATATAGCAAGGACGCTTTTTACTCCGAGAATTTCGGATATAGTCCTGGTTATGGGTGATATGAATGCTCAAGTTGGTCGCTTAAGTAACACAGAATTTCATTTAGGTGGACGATACACTCTAAGCTCGACGCGCAACGATAATGGTGAATGGCTTTTGGATAGCTGCACTGAACATAGACTATATTTAAGTAGAAAAAATTTCAGACGTAGTGTTAGACGTGCTACATGACTTTCTCCAGCACCCGGACAACGGTGGACTCAAATAGATCATGTAGCAATTAGTTATAGATGGCGTGGTTGCATCCAGGATTTTCGTTTATTTTGGAACACTTATGTCGACGCGGACCATGCACTTATCCGTTGTAGATTTTCTCTAAAATGTTCCAGGAAAATAATTAAGAATAAACCCCAAATTGATGTAGGCAAACTCGAACAACCGTCCTTCCGTTTAGACTATGAAAATATTCTAAAGGCTAATCTAACTGGTCTGAATAGCGAAAATCCGAATATACTTTGGTCCAAGATAAGTTCCACTATGCACAATGCAGGTACTACTGTATGTGTAATTAAAGGCCGCTGTAGAAATAATCACTGGCTCTCCGTAGAATCTATGGAGATACTCGAAATACGGCGCCAAATTCCACCTGGCTCGACCCATAATAATACCCATCGCAATATAAGACGTCAACTTCAGCGTTTAAAAGGCGATCTCGAAAACTTTTGGACTAGAAAGGCAGAAGAAATGGAAGTCGATTTCGCGTCAGGTAATAGTCGCTGTTTGTCCCAACTCATCCGCGCAACAGATCCGCGAAAATTAAAAGTTAGTGAAAGTATAACTGAAAGTAACAATGGTTTAATAACCGATAAAATAAGTCGTCTTGACAGGTGGGCTGCACACATAAGAGATCAATGTTCTTGGCCACCCGCTTCAGTTCCGATTCCTGAAAGTATGTCTGCATCAACAGTGTTGTATGTTAGTCCCGAAGAACTATCCGAGTTAGAAGTACGCGATGCAATCCTATATCTTAAACGCCGCAAAGCCGCAGGCCCCGTTGATTTGCTTCCAGGATTGTTCAAGATTGGTGGCGATATAATTTCAGGAGCGTTGACCAAACTTTTTCATACTATATGGAATGAGGAAACCGTACCACTTGATTGGAACAGGTCGACCATCATTCCCATCTTCAAAAAAGGCAATCGTAATTCGTGCGATAACCATTTTGGTATAGGTTTGACTCCGGTCGTATCAAGGTTATTTGCTTCTATTATCCTACGTCGTCTTAGTGCTTCACGTGAATCACATACAAGAGAAGAACAGGCCGGATTCTGCGCGGGAAGAGGTTGTATAGATAATATTTTTACGTTAAGGCAAGTTCTCCAACAGAGACATTTATATCACCGTCCCGCAATAGCCGTCTTTATAGACTTCAAGGGTGAATTTGATTCGGTGGATCGCAATGTTTTATTCCATATCTTGTCGAAAAGCTGTGTGCCAACAAAATTTGTTAATATTTTACGAGCTCTGTACACAAATACTTCTTCGCGTTAAAGTCTACAACCAATTAACGCATACTTTTACAACCAGCAGTGGTGTTCGTCAATGCTGTCCACTTTCCCCTATTTTGTTTCATTTTTAATGGATGCTATTATGAAAAACTCTCTCCCACACATTCAGGATGCAAGAGTTGAAGTTCTCCCGGGAGATAAACTAGTCGATATTGACAATGCGGACGTTATCGTATTATTATTCGACAGTCAGCATGCTGCCCAGGCCACCTTGAATAGACTAACAGACGTTGTTCCGTCTTTCGGTATGAAATTCGCACCCTCTAAATGTAAGATACTGTTACAGGATCGCCCACCATTCATTTCAACGTTGCGACTGCAGAATGAAGATCTTGACATAGTCGACAGATTTACATATCTTAGAAGCTCTATCAATAACGTAGGCAATATGTCGAACGAGGTATGAATACGGATCGCGAAAGCTAGAGTAGCTTTCGCGAACCATCGCAATTTATGGAGAAACGCCAATATTTCACTTTGCCTTAAAGGTCGTGTTTACAATGCATCTGTTTGCGCAGTTCTTCTATATGCCAGTGAAACTTGGCCTCTTAGAGTTGATGGTTTGTGACGCTTACAGGCATTCGATTATCGTTTTTTTAGAAGTATAGCACATTTTGGTTACCAAAAACGAATAACTAACGTTGACATCCGTAGACATAGTTTTGGATCTGCCAATAAGTGCTCGTCGTTTGAAAAACAAATAAGGCTCCATCAACTTCGTTGGCTCGGTCACGTTTTGCGTATTCCCTCATTTCGATTGCCCAATAGAGCTCTGTTCTCTCATCCAGCACCAAATTGGCGTAAGAAACAAGGTGGGCAGATTTTGGCATGGCAGAAACAATTAAAGTCACTGACATCCAAATTGGGTAGTATCGGACCCACTCATCTGCCGGGATGGGGTCCTCGTGCGCATCACAGTTCTTGGTTAGAAAACCTTAGCGATATGGCATCGAATCGAGCTCATTTGCGATCTTGTTGCAGATGTCTAGTAGAATCATCTTTGTAACTTTCTTTTTTAGTAGGGCAAAATTAGCTGTGAGATTTGGTTTTTTATGACGTGATACAGTGAAATCCACAGGGAAACTGTATTGCTGATGTCGCTAATTTGTCTAAATTTACTTATACTTTTTTTCACTCCTTATGGTTATATGGCAGTGAAACATTAGTCACTTGACTTTTGTGTGGCTGGACATGATGATGATGATAATGATGATGATGGTATATGCTTGACTCAAGTCGATTCCAGGTTATTTTAATCAATTATCTCACGTCGTCCCGGCACTTCGCGTGAATCACATACAGGGTAAAAGCACGCCACATTATAGCCTCGAAGCGTGTATTTGTCTCAGTGGACATCAATTTTTATTTTCTACTCTTCTGTCGAAGAGTAAGATGCTCACTAAATTTTAATGTATTATACGTGCTGTCTACAAAAACACATCAAAGTGTCTACGATGAATGGACAAAATTTTATTACTAACATTAGTAGCCATGATGGCTGTCTACTTTCCAAATTTTGTTTAATTTCGTAACTGTTGCTATTTTGAACACTCCCGTACGTTCAGGATGAATGTGCCGAAGTTTTCCCGTTGTTAGATTAGTCAACCTTGGTTATGCAGCTGATATTGTATTCTTATTCAACAAAGGAGATTTTTTTCTCAGGTCATCTTGAATAGAATGCAGTTGTTGTTCCGTCTGCCAGTCCGAAGTTCACATCCTCTCAATATAGGTACCTTCTACAGATTCAAACATCATTCAGATCAACTCTGCGGCTGCAAAATATATTTTGACGTAGTTGAATATGTTACAAATCTTGGTTGTTTTTTCAATAACTTCGAAAGCGAGAGTAACTTTCTGTAACCTAGGCCATTTATGAAAAAACATATGTTTCTCAATTTGCCGAAAAATGTTATGTTTAGAATGCATCTGAACTTGTTGTATAATAACTTGATGGTTTTATACGCTTACAGGCATTCAATCGCTTACATAAACAGCATAGCCCATATGTTACCAACAACGACTAAAAAACTCTAGTATCCGTAGACGTCTTTTATGATCTGTCAATAAATGCTCCTCTTTAGAAAAACAAATAAGGCCCCATCAACTGCGCTAACACGATCTTGTTTTGCGTATGCCATCATTTTGATTTTCCAGTGGAGCACCATTCTCCCATTTTTTCACACGTCAGCCACAGCTACAATCAAGCTATATAAAATAGGACTCGCTCGTTTGCCAGGATATGGTCAACGTGCGCATCCTTGTTCTCTGTTGGTGAACCTGCGCGATATGTATTCGGTTCGAGCCATGTGGCAATCTTGTTGCAGATTTCTAGTACTATAATCTTAAATTTTTCTTATAAATCGGGCTTATGAGGCGATAAAGTTAATACCAAAAAGAAGCTATATTGCTGATTTCACCTTGCCTGAAATCTTACTTGGCCACAATGGTGTTATTTAGATGTATAGGTTGCCTGATTTCTGCTAGTTATCTAGATAAGTTTTCCCATATGAACAAAATCTTCCTCTTCATAAGTCACTCCTTTCATAATTTTTTGTCGAAATTATTTTTCGTTATTTTTATAATTACTGCTGGCATGCTGTTGTTATTAGTTTTTCTTTTTGTTGTTGTTATTATTTTAACTTTTTTTATTATTATTATTTATTTTTATTTTGCCGCTCCTCTTTTTCTCATGGTTGTGAAGCATTAAATAATAACAGCGTTTTTGTTGCCGTCAGTGATAATCATGAGGTTGTTGATGATGTCAATGATGGTGATGGTCGGTAAATGCGTATATTGTGTAATACTTTATTCATAGAATCCGATACACTGCTATTTCTTTGGGCCTTTAATAATGCTCAGTCTATTTCTATGACATCTGCAACAATCGTCTTTCGTCTTACTGCGAAAAGCAAAATTATGGCGTCCAAAAATTTCGGTTTACTTTTGAAAGACGCTATTTGGGCGCCCTTCGTTTATCAAATAAAATTTTTAGCACTAGTTAAACTTGGCAAGTGTTTTAAGAGACCGCGATTTCCGCACGAAAGGTTCTATAGAAATTCATGAAGACTAAACTTTTGACGGTTTTCCTAAATGTGAGCACTGAATAATCCTTTATAAATTCAATGCTGCAATATCAAAATCTAAATGAGTTTGTGAAATCATATGGCTCAGAAACCGCATTTTTTTACCTATTTGTAAATTCCAATTTTAACGTATTTTGGCTGTTCTACGCCTTTAAACAGCATCTTTTTTATAATAGTACGCAATGTTTGTTTTATAATGACCTCAAAAATGAGTTTGTTATTTTTATGAAATATCTGCGCCATAGAATGATAGTTTATGATCCATCCATTACGTGACACAATCAAGATATGATATTTCGATTAAAGTCTGCGTCTTGTGTTATACAGATTTAAATGAAATTCGTGAACTTTTCGTTGTCACTTCGAATTGTTTGTTAAATAAACTTGCTTGATGATAAAGGGTATTTGATGTACTCTGGATTTTATAGACATCTATACGCTAGAGGTTTCAGGTCCCACGTCCTGGAATCAAAGTCAGGATCCACGGTAAAATGAAATACAGATTGCCCCGAAACCATTCTAATTTTGCTTTATAACTATGTTAAATTTAATTTGTTTATCTTTGGTTATCGTGAGTCCTGACAAAAGTCCGGACATGGGAATTACAAAACCTGCTGCACATCAATTACCCTTTTGTGGCAAAATTTAATGCATACACTGAGGAACGCCCCTTTACAAATTAACATATATCGGACCTAGGATTACCCTTCGGTCATGTTAGGATCAATGTATATACTATTATGACATTACGCTCTCGGGTAACACAAAAGCTAACATATATTATTCTTTTGAAATGCGAACTTTCATAAAATTCAGTGTACCCTTCCTGTGAGCAAAAACAAAAAGAAATTTTATCAGATACAAGAAATATTTCTTTCGCATCTCTCCAAATATCTACTAATGAACATATCTTTATATATAAATTGGAATGCAAAACAAGATAGAAATATGTAAACATAGAGAGAGAGTGTGTGTAAACAAAGGAAACCAATCAATTGCATACATCACATCCAGTTCAAGCTCAATGTCTGTACAAGATTCTTCTGCTTGCATAAATCCGGCTGCAATTTGTTTATCCATTAGGCTTCGTATGTGGCTAGCTCCCTTTTTTTGCATTTAGTAATTACTTTGAATGCAACGTCTGGAGAGCATACGTGCGATGTTTCGATAATGTGTTGCGCAATAGCAGACGTATATTCACCATTTGATTTAAAACAGGCGTTTAAGTTACAATGTTCTCACCTAGATGTATTATTAAAAAAGGAAACAAATGGTTAATTAAACAGAACAATCACCATAAACCAACATGCTCTGCACAGTAGTTGCATTACAGTAGTTTTGTGCCATTTCAATATAAATTTTCAAAAGTTCGTGGTTGCTTTACAAGAATTGACAGGTTGGTTAGTCAAGATTCAAAAGAAAATGAATTCAATAAAGCAATTAACGATTTAATGTCTAATGGCTATCCCAGACAATTAATTGAATCAATTATTAAAAGGGGAATTAAACAGAAACAGACGTATTACGGGCCAGAAAAGAAAACAGTCTACCTAAACATCCCATTTAAGGGGGATGCAGTTTCCCGAATAGCACAAAAGAAAGTTGAAGCAGCATTAACACGCACATTTAATGCAGCTAAACTACGAGTGTTATTTAGGGTAACACACTTGCCTTTACCAGCAATCAAAGAGAAACAGCCGTTAATGTCGATATCAAATATTATTTACCAATATACATGCGCAAGTTGTCGATCAACTTAAGTAGGCCGATCGACCAGACGGTTGATTACTCGAATGAGGGAACATTGCAACTTGAACGCCTGTTTTAAATCAAATGGTGAATACACGTCTGCTATTGCGCAACACATCATCGAAACATCGCACGTATGCTCTCCAGACGAAGCATTCAAAGTAATTTCTAAATGCAAAAACAAAAGGGAGCTAGCCACATACGAAGCCTTATGGATTAACAAATTGCAGCCGGATTTATGCAAGCAGAAAAAGCATGTTCAGGCCTAAACTGGAAGTGACTCACGCAATTGAATGGTTTCCGTTTTTACACAAACACACTCTCTATGTATACATATTTCTATCTTGTTTTGCATTCCAATTTATATATAAAGATCTGTTCATTAGTAGATATTTGGAGAGATGCGAAAGAAATATTTCTTGTATCTGATAAAATTTCTTTTTGTTTTTGCACACAGGAAGGGTACAATGAATATATTATTCAATATATAATAGTTAAATAATGTTTGTTGCGGAGAACTAATATATATATATATATATATATATATATATATATATATATATATTTACTGTCAGTATAAAATCAATCTTGTATCAGTTAACAAAGGCACTCCATCCAGTAGATCGGTTTCGTCCTTATTGGAAAATAACTACTGTCCATTATTTACCACTGGCAAGATATGAACATAGGCACATTTGCTTCGAAGTCCAGTTCTATTTTGTACCGTATACTACACGAATTTTCAAATCATATTACTTATATTTTTCAATTTCACCTTTATTTCAGATAGAACATACTCGGAATATCTTAATACTTGAAGTTCTAACTAAATCCTCCCCAATCTAACATTGTACAACAGACAACATTTAACTTGGGAAAATTAGATTGATTTTATGACAAATGGCAGGATAATTATTATATGTATATCTAGAACTGTTCAAATTCTGTCCAGAATTTTCCACGGTCGAGATGTGACTTTGATGAATACATTCTGCTTCGTAATCTGCGGCTATTGTCTGCGCCACTCGTGTCGCTTACTACACGCGTTCAATTTTTGTTATAACTTTTCCTTGAGGTGCCGCTCTAACTAATCACTTCCCAATCTTTTATTATACATCATGCACAATGCCACTTTGGAAAATAAGAGTTCTTTGATGTCAAAGGACAGAATAACTTTTTGTGTATATTGGCAGTATCAATATTTCATTAAATATCAAACGAAATTCATCCAGTAGACCAGTATCGTCCTTACTGGAAGGTTTTCAAATACTGTTCATAATTTACCGCGGGCTAAAAATCAATTGGATATATCATTTCATATTGCCATTAGACTTCAAAGCAATACAATTTTTCTCAGGCGGCGTGGTGTCTGTTGCATAATGATATCCCGGAGGTGTTTTGTGGTATTAAGAGATTTTAAATATGTTCAACCAAATGAAAGGCTAATCAAAAATTATAATTTGTATATTACTTTAAATTGCGAGTTGTATACGACATAGGATTCGCAGAGGCTAGTGTAAGACTGCAAAGAAGTTGTGCCTAGTTTTGTATCCCGTCTGCGGAAAATTATAGACAGTAGTTAAAGAATTCCCAATACGAATGAAATCGGTCTACTGGATGAATTGCCTTTGCAAACTAATGCAATATTTAGTTTTTTCTAGCTATATCATCATCATCAAGCAGACCCATACAAAAGTTATGTAATGTTTCACTGCTATATACCCATATATCGTTCATGGTTATATGTGGACTGTAAAAAAACTCTAGGTCGCCCGTTCCTAGTGCGGATTGTTTGTATTCAGAGTTTTCCTTTTCTTAGAGTCTTCCAACCAAGGCTGATATATATATATATATATATATATATATATATATATATATATATAATAGTACGCAAGTCGATTCGAAAGATAAATGTGTTAGTTTGCTTTCACATCGAGTACGAAATCCAGTAGGTTTAAATAATGATGCAACTGCCGAGTTTTACTATTTAGAATCTAGCATACTTCTCTTTATCTTATAAATACCATTTCATCACAGCTTTCTTTGTCCGCGAGTTGTTTCATGACAATTTTGGTTTTTTTGTCCTTAGGATTTTGGCTGTACTGGAGCATACCGTGTGCAAAAATGTTTCTATAATTGGCTTATTTACTAAACTATTAATGATATTACACAGTTAAATTACGGGCGTAAATTTTTCCAAAAAATTCTCCAGTGAAATATGCCTTGTCACCTTGAAAACATGTTTTATTGTTCCTTTGTTTACTGATGACAACTTAATGCGAATGTGCATCAATTCATAACATGTGTTATCAATAATATTTTCAGAACAACTTTGCGTTTTACTTTTGTATGCAGAACTTGAACAATCTATATGAAACATTGAATGTTCAATATGAACTTGCGCGGAAGCAGTTAGAACAGGAGACATTGATGCGCACTGACATTGAGAACAAATACATTAGTGCATTGGAAGAAATTGATTTTCAAAAACGGCTTTTAGAAGAGGTGAGTGTTCTCGACTATTTTAATTTTGCCGTTATTTTTCTGTATTTTTTGTTTCCTTTTACTACAACCATATCGAACTCAGCATTATCATCGCTGACGTCTTTGTCATCATCATCATCATCATCATCATTATAGCCAGTACAACATCGACATTTAAATTGAATAGCTGCGTTTTGCTGTGAAGTACGTTGTAGTAGTTTCTTATGGTTTTAGGGTTACACTTCATACCGCAAGGCGGAATGACGGCTGTTTATCTATCTGATGTGTCCTATGCAGACTTTTCGTTAGCTAATGGTTATACAGTTTCGTCTGCGAAATCAAGGTCGACTGTTTGGGAGATCTGGCTGTCCACATTCTGAATCTGTTGAATAGTACGGTTCATACTATATAATAATAAATTGAGCAAACAATAGAGAAAGTGAACATTTTTTACGAGTGGCAATTCTGACTCAACCAGAATCGTTTGTTTTAAGAGCGCATATCATATTCACACTTTTAGCTGGGATATTATTTCGGGATAAAATATGCAGTACTGCATTGGAATTTACTCAATTAATGGCTTTTGTGAGATTGTGATATGCATGTCGCTGCTCAGATATATGTATATAACGTCGTCTTAGTAGGAAGCCAACTTGTTCACAAGAATCACTCGAAAGATGGAAATTAATCGAAATAGGAGAACATTTAATGGTTGAAGTTAATCACATTAATTATGACATATATAATTTTCGTTAGAATTTCATCACGAAAATAAAAACAACAGAAGAGTTTGCAGTTCTGTTTTGTGGTTTTAGTGATGCAATTCTACCGAAAAATGTTATTTGTGCACATATTTGGTAAGCCTTATTTATTATGGCTATCCTTGGCTATAGAACTTTTAAATATTATTTTTAATTGTTCGGCTGGAAATATATTTTCGTGGTACAAAAGGAACGACAACAATGGAGTGAAAAGATCCGTCAAATTGAAAAGGACATAACAAATCGTGAACAGTTACGCTCCACTGGAGAAACTATTAAGTGCTTAGAAACTTTGCGAGCTGAACTAGACGCGAAGGCTTCTTCAGCACGGGAAGAAGTAGAGATTCTTTTTCAAGTAAGTTCGACGATTTAGCCTGTTGTCAATATTTTGTTAGAATATGAATAAACCATGATAACAGTATATATATATATATATATATATATATATATATATATATATATATTATATAAATAATTTTTATATGTACTGCATTTTGAGTTAAAATATTGTTTTAGGTTCTTACTATTGAAGTCCATCGGAACATTCGCTCTTTATAATTTATTTTTGTACCAATTTTCCGCCTTTTTTAGCTACTGCCATGTTGTCATTGCTTAATTTCTAATTAATCGCATGTTTACTCTATAAGTTGACAGGATTTTGTCTGTATCGCAAGTATCAGAGAATGAGTGGATTTTTTGTAATATTAAGCATCTAGCAGTTTGAAAAATCTTTCAGAAGCTGTGCATTGACTGAGTCATCACTGAAATTATTATGGTCTGGATCGTAACAGTAGATATTAGCCGCCATTGATAGTCCAATCGGCGGCGGTAGCATTTGTCTTCCATTTGCTGTTCGGATACAGTCTATTTCCATATTAAACCTCACGTGCGGTTTTATTGAGAACAAGCATCCCGGATACAGAACACGTTTCTTTTGGCGATGTAAATTTTAGTTACTACAGCATTGCAGTCAAATCCTCCGTCAAATTTTGCTTGTCCGTATCGTTTGGAAGGATATCTAAATCATCCATTTCCACTGAATTTCCGATCTCGTGTTATTTAGTTGCTCACAAAATAATAATTATTCATGACTACTTGGAAATTATGCAGCCGAAATTTAAGGTCAAATACAGTGTGTGCGAGCCTGTTTTAGATAAAAGCCACGGAATTTATTTTACATGAAATATGAATTTCTGATTGATCTTTCCTAGCCATTTTCTGTCGTGCTCTGATGATCTTGAAAGTTCGGAACGTGCCAGTGTGTGTGACTGACGGTTTTATGCGATTGGTTAGATACAATTGGATTGGTGTCTATCCACAACGTTCAAAGGCACAACCTCTCTCACCATCATCATCATGACCGGAAAAAAATCAAAATTTTAAACTGGCACATTACTGCGGCATAGCCATTACAAATAATTTATAGAGGTCCTTAGAAATGGGAAAGAAGGAGGAATTAGGAAAGGACTAGTGTAGGCAATCACAACTTGCCTATTATATTTAGATGCATTGTATAGCAAAATTTACTGCTATTTACACGTATTGATGCGTCTGGTATTTCATTATTATTGAACGACGATCCAGATCTATAGGAGATTTTTAAAACAAATTAACCGATGATTTTAATTTTAGTATTTTCATATTCTGTTATTGTTTAGTATGTCGGAGGAACAATTTCTCGGCAATCACCGTATTAAGTTATTTGCAGCTTTCCGCTAAGTAATCAATGATCTCCTACGCATGTGGCCACAAGTGCCATTTATATCAAAGTTCTACCCAAAATAGAAGACCTCAATAAACTGACTACAGTTATTAAATTAGAAATATTTATTTATAACTTCAATTAATCTATAAGGGGATTGATAATGTACCTTTTCTACTTATAAACTAAAAGTTTCATAACTGAGCAAATGCATTTTATCTACTCGACCATTTTCTTTCTTATTGAGCACTCATCAGTGGTAGTCAAAAATGTCGCAGTCAAGATTTACTCCTGCAGAATTTTGACTATTCATGTATTCCATCCCCCGTGCCACCGTAGCTGTGCATTACATTCAATATTTATGTTAATATACTGTTTGAGGTGTAGTTAGTGACACACAAGCTCAAACAAATATTTTTTTGTATGCAACAATAATATTTTGGATGGAAGGGCAGCGTTATGCAATTGAATCATGCTTATTAACACATATCGGTATTCAAATTCAAAATATTATGGAATCGCTTTATTTAAATATTTTTTCATTATTCTAATTGCCCATGTCTGAGGTCTCATTATCACACTGAATACTTATTCATAAAACCAAATAATAATATTTTGAAACGCATCCGTAAACATCAAATGTGTTAATTCTTTAAATAAAGTTTGCGAGCTTGAAGTAAACACCAATCTCAGTGTATTTAACCAGTCGTCAAACAACATAACAAAGCTACCGCCAGCCGCAATGCACTGACGCGTTTCGACCTTCCATGATCATCATCAAAGTACGATGGCAAACTGACTACCGAGGATCAAACCGCATTGAATGTATATCGAAATCAAATTTAGATACGCGACTTTAACCTCAAACAGCCTCGCATACATTGAACTTGACTGGAAATTTCGGCTGCACAATTTCTATGCAGTCACGAACATTAACTGTTTGCAGCTTTTTGCCATATATACATATATAGGTAATACATTTTAACAATAATTGATTGCGTGGGTGGTGGAAACAATTCTTTAAATAATGATGATTATGGGTCGAAACGTGTCAGTGCGTTGAGGCTGGCGGTAGTTTTGTTATGTTTTTCGACGACTGGTTAAATACAATGGTATTGGTGTTTACTTCAAGCTCGCAATCTTGATTTAAAGAATTGTTACCGCCACCCGCGCAATCAATTTTTGTTTAAATTGTGTTAACTATATATGTATATGTGGCAAAAGCTGCAAACAATTAATTTTCGTTACTGCATATAAATTGCGTAGCCGATATTTCCAGTCAAATTCAAATTATGCGAGACTGCTAGAGGTGAGAGCCGCATATCTAACTTTGATTTCCATATATATTCAATGCGGTTTGATCTTCGATAGTCAGTTTGCCGTCGTACTCTGATGATGATCATGGAAAGTCGAAACGCGTCAGTGCGTTGCAGCTGGCGGTAGTTCTTTTATATATATATATATATATATATATATATATATATATATATATATATATATATATATAAAAAGAATGAAACAGGTGTATTAGATAAATTGCATTTTCTGTCTTCTGCTGTGTTTATATTATAAAATATACATAATTCAATCCTGCCATCATTATTTAATTTAGTGTCACTTTCTTATTTGGCACTGTTTTTTTAAATGCCAGATAGTGAATGACTAATTGGAAATTTAGGTTTAATCATCATTATCATGAAAAGCAATACAAAAGTCGTTACTAACTGACGCTTCACTGCCATATACTCTTGGGAAGAAAGAAATTAAGAAAATACAATCTAAAATAAATAGAATTATTACAAAAATTTTCAGTGATTTATGTCGGGTATCTACTTATTATGAATATATTTACGTAGATGACACACAGAAATAAGGCAAACCAAACATCTACATAACAGCATTATGGCCATGTCAGCTTTAAATCAAAGCAACATTGGCAAAACAGCTTCTTGAGGTTTTCACTGTTTTGCGTCATACTCATAACCAACCTGAAGATAACTCTGCGTAACTAAGATAGTTACGAAAATAACTAACATGATAACCATTGAACTCAACTCGAGGACATGTCGCGCAGCATTTCCAACAAAAAACTATGAGCGCACATGGACTCCACCCTGGCAGACGAGATAGTTCTATAACACCACCATCGAATGTAGTTGAATTTAGCTGTTTCACCCATATAGAAAACGGTCCACCTTTTATCTTGCGCACAGTCTAACGCTTTGTGGAAGAATAATGCTTAACTGGGCAATCCAATTTAGGGTATACTCAAAAGCTTCTTAAGACCCGATACAGTCAAAATCACAACCAAGCTATATTGTCGATGTTGCATTGCCTTAAAGCTGATTTGTCAGTAATGACATTGTGTAGGGGGACAATAGCATATAATATGTTCGCACGTACCGATTCGTTGTGAACACTTTCTTTAAGGCAGATTGAAATACTTGCGTATCTCCATAAATATCAAAGATTGGAGAACGTTATTCTGGCGTTCGCGATTCCCATACTCATCTCTTTAGCCATATTGTCTGAGTTATTCATAGTGTTTTCAATTTATGTAAACATGTCAACTACATCCAGATGTTCAATTTGCAGCTACAGATTTTAAGTGGGTGGTCGGTGGTTCTGTATAAGGAGGGTGTGAATTTCTTATCGAAAGGTGGAACAACGACTGCTAATCTATTCCAGTATTGTCTGCATAGTTAAGTTCAACTGGTCTACAGCCTGGGAGAACTTCAACTCCCTGCATTCTGAGCGTGTTGAAGAGTGTTCATAATAAAGTCGATTACAAAATTAAACAAGATGGGAGAAAGTGGACAGCCTTGACGAACACCTATACTGGCTGTAAACCTTTATACGACCATATATGTTTGTGTATACAGCGCGTATAATATTTACATATTTTGTGGGCATACCACTTTTCAGAAAAATATTGAATAGAGTATTGCAAACCAGTGAGTCAAATGGATGCCGCTTACCTTATGGGCAATATATTATCTAAATAACCTCGTCATTACCAGAATTCTGGTTGTTATTTCATGTGATTCAAGCGAAACTCCAAGACTACGAATGATAATCGAAGTAATGTATAGTTCAACTGGATAGCATTGCGGACATAATTTAATCAAGCTAATCTCTGATTATCCTCTGTCTTCACGTTTTTTTAAACTCGTATTTTTCGTTCCGGATAGGTGCATAATAATGTATCCCTGGTGAGGTTGTACGTTCAGTTATTTTCAATAAATTATTCGAGCGTATTGAAGCCGGTTAGATTTCTTAGTTGTTTCTTGTATTTTGAAGATAAACTATTTTCTTAATCACTTTTTTTCAGTGCTTAGGACAGCTTAACTGATATATTCATATTTTTTCTATCTATATAATTTGAACAGTAATTTTGTTATGGTTAAATGTTTGTAAATCGATCTTTCCATATATTTTATTAATTTCTTTTGATCTAATTAAACTGAAATTCGCGTTTGCTTTTAATGAGTGTGTTGTCTGTCTAATGCATTATTGTAATCTAGCTAATATAACTTTCATTGTGGCAAATATTTGTAGTCTCAGCTCAACAATGTAAAACTGGAAAACGAATCACTTAAACATCAGCTGGCCGACAAAACACACAATTTAAATGTTGCGCGCGCTGAAACAGAAGCTAATCAATTGAAATCCGCTGAACTCGAATCAGAGCTTGCGTCAATTAAAGATCAGTTAAGCAGAATGCGACGACAATTAGCAGAGGAACAAACTAACAGTGAAGCTTCAAGCCATCGCGACCAACTGGATCACTTACTTGAGATTTTGGAATCTAAAACCAGAGAGTGCAATGAGCTGTACAATACTAAAATTGAGTTGGATGCTGAATTAGCTGTCTATCGAGCTTTGCTTCAAGAGGAAGAAACTAGGTACATTTGTGATTTCGAATATTTATGTAATTCATTTTTTATAATTACGTGCGTGTTTGACCGATTAATTTTCGTTCATATTAAGCTTTTAAAAAAAATGCTTATCCGTGTCTGTAGAATTTTTATCTACTGCAAAATGGAGACAATTATTCATGTCTGACAAAAATATATTGATGAATTTAAGGATTGTATCCATGCCCTCGGAAAGTATGAATGAAAGTGGTAGGTGATGCTGCCTTCCTATTTCTGGAGCATTTTTCTGGATAATTGAAAATTTTCTCGCGCTTCATAAAATAGCTTTAAAAATGTTTGTCCTTCCTTTATGGTGTTGTGTAGAGGTTTAGTTTGCCTGATAAATATACTCATAATAACTAGGTCCTCTCTCGTCAATCTTACTAATAATCTACGTGCCTAAATTATTATTTTTGTCGTTATTTATTTAAAAAAAATTCCTTTTGTTTCGTTTGTTATGGTTATATAAAAGTGAAACTATAGTTACTATTATTATAATCAAGGTTGCGGTCTTGATATAAACACCTGACCCATTAATTACTTACATATGTCAGTATAAACTATTGTTTTTTGTATGGCCAGTTATGATGATGATGGTGATGATGATAATAAATGTTCGCTATCTCATTATCTCCACCCTAATTGAGTCTACTGTTTGAGAGTCTGATTTCTGTTTCTAAATTTATGTATGTATTTAAATAAATACATTTAACTGATGTCATATTTTGCGGATACTTGTCTGTATATAACGAACTTCTCAATGTGTTGATACAGCGATAATTTTTAGTGCAAATTCTTTCTAGCAATAGGTTCCGCTCTAGCTCCCAACATACCCGATATGTTTACGTGCATGCTGGAAAGAAATTACTTTGATTTATGTAAAACTATACGAACTTTATGTTGATGATAAATTTTGGTCTGCCGGAAAACTCGTTAATAAATTCAATGAATGGCATACGAATAGTAAATTTACAAATAAAAACGATGGTGATGCTACTTTTGCTTTTATTAGTGTTTTGCTCAAACGTAGAACTGATGGCACATTGCGTAGTCCATTCTTCAATAATAAAGCATTTATAGAACAATCATCATCATTTCCAGCCATACAAAAGTCAAAAGTGACTAATGTTTCACTGCCATATAACGATAAGGAGTGAAAATAATATATAAACAACAACAGAAATAATATTTTAGGCAGATTATTAGTGGGATTTTACGAGAGATAGAGAAGGAATACCTAGTTACTAGGAGTAAATTTATCCGGATAACTCACAAAAATTAGGCAAACTAAACCTCTCCACAACACCATTATGGCCATGTTAGCATTCGGGCAAGGCAACATCAGCAATACAGCTTCCTTGCGGATTCCACTGCATCACGCCATAAACAGACCAAACCTCGCAGCTAACTTTGCCTTACTAAGAAAAGAAAGTTACAAAGACGATTCTACTAGACATCTGCAACAAGATCGCCACTGCGCGTGCAGATGCATTGTAAACAATACCTTTAAGGCAAAGTGAAATATTCACGTTTCTCCATAAATGACGAAGGTTCGAGAAAGTTACTCTAGCTTTCGCGATTCGTATTCTCATCTCGTCGGACATATTGCCTACGTTATTGATAGAGCTCCCAAGATATGTAAACCTGTCGACTATGTCAAGATCTTCATTCTGCAGTCGCAACGTTGGAGTGAGTGGTGGGTGATCCTGTAACAGTATCTTACATTTAGAGGGTGCGAATTTCATACCGAAAGACGGAACAACGTCTGTTAATCTATTTAAGGTGGTCTGGGCAGCATGCTGATTGTCGAATAATAGTACGATATCGTCCGCATAGTCAAGATCGACTAGTTTATCGCCCGGGAGAACTTCAACTCCAGCATCCTGAATGTGTGGGAGAGTGTTGTTCATAATAGCATCGATTACAAAATTAAACAAAATGGGGAAAGTGGACAACCTTGACGAACACCACTGCTGGTTGTAAAGTTATGCGTTAATTCGTTGTAGACCTTAACGCGACCAGAAGTATTTGTGTAGAGAGCTCGTATAATATTAACAAATTTTGTGGGCACACCGCTTTTCGACAAGATATGGAATAAAACATTGCGATCCACCGAATCAAATGCATCCTTGAAGTCTAGAAAGACGACTATTGTGGGACGGTGATATAAATGTCTCTGTTCGAGAACTTGCCTTAACGTAAAAATATTATCTATACAACCCCGTCCTGCGCGGAATCCGGCCTGTTATACTCTTGTGTGTTATTCACATGAATTGCTAAGACGACGTAGGATAATCGAAGCAAATAACCTTGATACGACCGGAGTCAAACCTATACCACGATGGTTATCGCACAAATTACGATTGCCTTTTTTGAAGATGGGAATGATGGTCGACCCATTCCAATCAAGTGTTACGGTTTCCTCATTCCATATAGTATGAAAAAGTTTGGTCAACGCTCCTGAAATTATATCGCCACCAATCTTGAACAATCCTGGAAGCAAATCAACGGGGCCTGCGGCTTTGCGGCGTTTAAGAGATTGGATTGCATCGCGTACTTCTAACTCGGATAGTTCTTCGGGACTAACATACAACACTGTTGATGCAGACATGCTTTCGGGAATCGGAACTGAAGCGGGTGGCCAAGAAAATTGATCTCTTATGTGTGCAGCCCACCTGTCAAGACGACTTATTTTATCGGTTATTAAACCATTGTTACTTTCAGTTATAGTTTCACTAACTTTTAATTTTCTCGGATCTGTTGCGTGGATAAGTTGGGACAAACAGCGACTATTACCTGACGCGAAATCGACTTCCATTTCTTCTGCCTTTCTAGTCCAAAAGTTTTCGAGATCGACTTTTAGACTGCGCTTAAGCTGGCGTCTTATATTGCGACGGGTATTATTATGAGTCGAGCCAGGTGGAATTTGGCGCCTTATTTCGAGTATCTCCATAGATTTTACAGAAAGCTCGTGTTTATTTCTACAGGTTCCTTTAATTCCACATACAGTAGTACCTGCATTGTGCATAGTGGAACTTATCTTGGACCAAAGTATATTCAGATTTTCGCCATCCAGACCAGTTAGATTAGCCTTTAGAATATTTTCATAATTTTTCTCGGAAGGACGGTTGTTCAAGTTAGCCTACATCAATTTGGGGCTTATTCTTTATTATTTTCCTGGAAAATTTTAGTGCAAATCTACAACGGATACAGAACAATATTTGCATTTCAACAGTTACCGCTCATTGAAATAGAAAATATGTTTAATTAAAACACTGTGCAACAGGACGTTGCACATTTGTTCCTTCAGACTTTTTGTATATTGGATTGTGCATGTAGCACTCTTGACATTAACGGTTACCCACTACGTTTTTAAAGATAAATGTAAGCATATTGATATATTAAAATCCACTGTGAATGTTTGTACTGTTGATAAGAAAAATGTATATGTTTACATACAATACAAAGGTGAAGAGGTAGTGAAGCTCATAGGAGGTAGATTGCGTTTCATTTTGGCTTTTACATAGTTTGCAGCTGATTTAGTAATGATAACATCTACCATCAGACTTCGTCTATCTATTGTGAATGATAGGATTTCACTGCAGTCTGCATCTAACGTTATCTATAATTGCAATTGTTCCTGTAGTCAATCAGGCAGACGCAGTTGATTATTGATATCCCGCTAGTCGGAGCACATAACAACCTAGATACTGCAGAATAACATCGGTGTTGCACTTACGTCTGTTACTAAAAATGTCATGTCCTGTAAAATATTCGATATGCCAACGAAGCGCTCTTTAGTTTTAATAAAATCTATATGTGTTGGTATGCTTACATATTTGAAAGCGATTTCAATAAATCGGCGTTGTCCGGAATTGAAAATAATATTTTTTGTGTACCGGTATTACAATGGACTTCCAAATCCCCATATAAAATTGCGCTTAATTAGGTTTCTCTTTTTCAGCATACTGGAATTATATATATATAGGTGTTCTTTTTTATATGGACTATATTTCTATCTAAACTTCATTTCTTTTATCCCGTCGTATATTAAATAAAAACAGTTGTCCAAATGGAGTGAAAGCGCTACTTTTTAAATTTAAATTTATTTTTAAAATTCATATCATTAAGACATGTTTTTGTGTATCTGAATAATTGCTATTCTCCAAGCATTGTTGTTTAATGTGAAAATATTAACTTATTAGAATATCAATTATAGCGGGTGGTTACCGTTACGGTAAACACTTGTTTCATAAAATTAATGATCATTTAACAGATGGGACACTGTTTTTATTGAGGTACATTGAATTGAATTTGTCGAAATCATTTGGTATATTGAATTGAAAATTTTTGAATGAATATAACTATCCAAAACTACATTGGCTCAAGTTATTTCAAATTTCGTAAGCCCCTACATTGATTTTGAAAATCAGATGATATCTTTGTTGTGAAAATTAAATAAAATTTGATCCAGGCCTGAACAAATTTGAGTGTATATATCTTTGCCAAATATTTCTTAGTATGATGAATGGTTAAGATAGGAATTAGTAGGACAGTATTAATATATATATTTTTTTCTTTTTCTATACAGACAAGCATTGTCATGCCATTATATAGCAATGTTTCTAAGCGTTACCATCACAGAATGTGCCTCGTATGTGCGTACATGCATGCAAACGCTGATACATAAAAAAGATGTACAATATAACGCACATACCTAAAAGGCGATCTCCATCTCCCGCAAGGTTGATTTCAGCGGAGCCCAAGTCAATAAGGCTGGTCTAACCGAGACTGTGCTTTTCGTTGGGCTCCAACAGATTTTCAACCATTCCTCCATCTTTTGATGATGGAGGGATGCCATGGGATCATGTTACTTAAATGCTATTTAAGGTTAGAAAGGTGAAAAGCTTTATTATTCTGCTTGGTTTTTCATATATTTTGTGATTCACATAGAAATATTAGTCGTTAGTGGTAAATTCAGAATAATAACCTATACATGTCTTCTAATCTGGATCCAACATCGTCCACTTCAATGGTTCGGGCACGTACTACGCAAACCCGAAGACGAACTGGTACGGCAGGTGATAAACCCAGGTCAATGTGCAAACTGGCGCCGCCGCCGTGGTGGGCAACTGAAGACATGGCTTGCAACAATCAAATCGGACATGGAACTCCTAGGTTTACGCAATGTTTATAGTCCGCGTCACTGGGAGCGTCATTGGCCCTCTTTATGTGCCGAAATGGCTGCCAACTGCCCGGCATGAAGAGGCTTAGTTCGGGATATCAATGAAGCCGGCTTATCCTCTAAAAGGAGTCAGCCGCAGTAAAGCAAAAAGCAAAGCACATGTCTTCTTAGTAAATACAAAAAATAAAACTCCTAAGCGCGTTGTACAAAGATGTGCTGATGCTCACTGTAAATATTTTATGTTTACGGAAAAATTTAGCCATTCACTAAAAATGGCATGTTCTTCGTTACTTTACTATGTTTGTCTTTATAATCAAACACTATCTGAAATAGCGGCTTATAAAGTTTAGGTCTTTGAGCTAGGTGTATCATCGCTTTATTTTATGTTGTTGTGGAAAGGGTGTGCATCATTTATGACTGCTATCGCAAAAGCGACTGTTAACATACATCTGTTCGGGAGGCATTGATTCCGTTAAAATTACAAATGGACAGTTCCGTCTGATTGCTGTTCGATCTTCCATCACCATCGCGTATATATTAACAACGTCATGTTTTGTTTTCTAAGGCATTGCCTGAGAGGGCTAATTTAACTTCCTTTTCTTCATGTTTTCATGTCATCTCCAGTGAATGGCTAGATTCGCAGAAATTGATGACCATTCTAGTGATTGGACACACCAGCGAGATCGATCACTTCATCAAGTTGCACTATTATCTCAGCAGTTAAGATACACGAGCGAAATTCTTCGGCGGCCTTGCTGTTAACATATTCCTGCAAAGAGGCTTTGTGTATTTTGCTTAATTAGCATGTTTGTCTGGTGCCAGCTGTTTGAAAATCTTTCATATACGTGTATGGATGTATCTTTATGTTTAAAACATGAAAATTAAATCTAATACTGTCTTTTTTATTCCATAATCACATTCGTACTACTATGATATGTTCATTGAATCCATAAATAAAATTTGTGCGGCTACTGTACATTAAGTATCGTGGCATTTTCTAATTTTTGCCAAAAATCTTTGCTATTTATTACCAGAGAATAGTCTTTTATTAAATCAATATTATTAAAAAGGAAAAAAATTAATTTGATTATACATTTTTATTGTCAATTATTTTCGTTTAGATGCCACTTGACACCACTCGATCGTAACCGGATATGCCGTAGTGTGTCCTGCAGTCTTTCTCAGGTAAAGACGTGCACAAGTTCTGACGACGTTAAAAATACTACCTCAACTACGAAGAATGCTCGTTTAGGCAGATTCTCTGATCATTTTTCGACCAATCTTGGTAAGAGCAATGAAAGTCAACAATTTGGTAGCCTTCCTAAACGACAAAGATATGTGCTTAGAAGACAATCAGCGATCGACTTGGATGATTCGGATTCGGATTTGGCCAACATGGTACATAACTTTTTAGCTTTACTTTTAATGTCACGATTTTCACATCTCTTCATGTAAGGCTTTATACGTATTTTTCACTCGCCATCGTATTTATTTTTAAATGTATATCAGTTTCTATTGATTTGCTTCATTCAGCGTGATTGTTACGTCTGTAATTTCCAAATACTCCGAGATTTTCGCTGATAAAAACTAAATGGACGAAGTGAGTCTTGCTTGCCTTAATGGAAGTGCTACTTAAATATTACGCCGGACGTCCGTCAGCTTGTAATAACGCTCCTATGCTTATGTCTCAGCCGTCTGTTACAATTGACATGCATCTGACCGGGAAAGTGAAAATAGTTGCGTTTATCAATTTCTGCTTAGGCCCACTCTGTCTAACGAAGTGATATTTTAGCAATAGTAAACTTGGACAAGGTTTAAATTTTGATGTACATTGCGCAGTGCTGTCCTTCTTGTTTGTTATCATTCCGCCATTTTCTTGTGCGGGACAATTGATAGCACTCGTAGGTCGGTAAAATCTTGAATCCTTTACATTTCCAGGTGCACCAATTATTTTGGTTTTGATTGATGGGTTCTCACTTGTCCCTTCATTTGGAAGCCGTCCATCAGCTGCTTGTCTGAAAATGGCGCAACCAGATTTGCTGATTTTTCGGGACTTTATTTTCAGACCAATCTTCAGGGTTGGTACCGTGCTCACAGGAAAACAACAACTTGTCGAAAATGTGGAAACCTCATTCAAGACAGATAAATTTATATTTATTTTAATTCCTAATGTATTTTTTATTGTCTCGTATACTCACATGTATACAAAAAATGATCGATATCGCTCCCTACGCACGCAACAACCTCTACGCAAATACGTGTACTCTAATCGAATGTGACATTTATAGACTAACTATAAGCAAACTATAGATTGGCATACACGCCTATCCGTGATTTCTCGATTATTGAAATACTTATCCGGATGCGTAGAAGGATCACGAAATATTTTTATTTTAATTATTCTTTAGTAATCCTCAAATTCCCGGTTTACCTAATCTCATCCTGATTGCAATAGGTTATAAAGAGAGAAATAAAGAGAGAGGTTAGTAAAACTGTTGAACGAATATAGTGTTATTCTACCGTTTGGACAAGACCGCATACTGAGCTTACAATAACGAATGGTATCTCAAAGACATAAACATTTACTTTTAATCAAAGTTACGATCTTGATAATGACACCTGACCCATTAAGTACATACACTTGTCAGTAAAAATTAAGAAGTGTATAGTATAGAAAAGGCAATTCATCCAGTAGACTGGTTTCGTCCTTATTGGGAACTCATCACGTACTGGCCAGTATTTGCCGCGGACAGGGCTCGAACCTGGGCACATCTGCATCAGAATCTAGTGCTCTAACCACTGAGCCACCCAGCCTTTTCTACACTATAAAATTCTTAGTTTATACTGACAAATGTATGTACTTAATGGGTCCGGTGTTTATATCAAGATCGCTACCTTGATTAAAGATAATTGTTATAAGCGCCATTGCAATGTTCGTTTAAATACATGTATAAACTCATATCCTGTATAAATTTATTATTATCATTTAAATATCTGTGTCCAAACCATATACATATCTATTTATATATAAAAATATCTGTAAGCAACAAAGTGGGTTCCTACGAGTCATCTTGGGTATATAATATATTTTTGTTTCGGATTTGACCGCATTTTGCTTGTGCGGGACAATTGGTAGCACTCATAGGTCGGTAAAATCTTGAACTTCCTTCATATTCAGATGATGTAATTTTTGGCCTCAATTGATGGGTTCTCACTTGTCCCTTCTTCTTTAAGCCTTCAATTAGCTGATTGTCTGAAAATGACGTTGGATCAAGATTTTCCATTGTTCTTACACCAAATTTTCGAGACTTCATTTCCAGTCTCATCTTCAGGGTAAACACAATACTCACAGGAATAAAACACAACTTTTGGCAAATGTGGTATCCTCATTCAATACAATATCAATAAATCTAAATAAGAGACCGCGACTATGAAAGGGGAAAAACAGAACGAATAAGATGGAGTTAGAGAGCGGTAATATGGCTATAGTTATATATGTATATATATATGGTGAACATTTCAATTTACATAAGATGTGAGAGAATTTCACGTTGTTGCTTATATGTTTATCTAAAGATATTTAACAAATATGGGTATATATATATATATATTTCGCAAATACATATATATGGATGATTCTAAATATTCATATAAGATGTGGGGTGAACTCACATGGTTGCTTAAATGATTATTTAGATATTAACAATATATATGTAGAAGAATATTTAGATTTTATATATAAGGTGAGAAAAGCTCACATGGTTGCTTATGTGAATTGAGATAGGCATTATGTATATATAAATATATATATATATGAGGTGTAGACGGGAATATATATACACTTTGATATTTATATATACATATAAATTGTAATTAAAATTAGTATATATACTATACACGCAAGGAGAAATTGTAAGTGGTTGAATTTTAAAAGAACCCATTTCAATTGCCTATAGATACATATATCTACACTATATATATATATATATATATATCTAGGGGTATATAGATAGACAATAAAAGAGATATATAAAAAGTATTTTGACTGATATAATTTATCCGTTGCGGGACTCACAGTGTTGCTTGTATGAGATTCATATTATATATATGGTATATACACGTATATATATATATATATATATCATGAATATATAGATATTTATAAAAGATGTGGGATGAACCCACATGGTTGCTTATATGCTTATCTATATATACTGAGATAGCGTGTGGACGTATGTATAAATGGATATTTTATAAGATGTGGGTGTGTGTATATTTAAATATAAATAAGTAAAAATAAAATTTAAATATAAAAGATTGCTGATTATATATATATATATACATATATTCGTTATATATATATAGTGTATACACGTAGGTATATATATATATATAGGTATATATATGAAGGATATAAAGATATTTATAAAAGATGTGGGAATAACCCACATGGTTGCTTATATGCTTATCTATATATACATTATATATAGCCTATGGAATTACATGGATGTTTTTTCTTTTTTTATATATGAAGTGAGTATATATGTAATTATGAATAAGTAACTAAATATAAAATTTATTATATAGGTATATACGATACAGATATTTTAATTGAGAAACTAATTTATATAGGATATGAGTATTAATGTGTATTTGGCTGAGAGACGATTTGGTTAGTGTAAACTCCGTATTCGGTCTTGTCAAAACGATAGAATAATACTCTATAGACTCTCAATAGTTTTTTAATCTCTCTGTCTATAACCGATTGCAAGCTGGTTGGAATTAGGTGAACTGGGGGGCATGTGAGGATTACTGCAACATTGAATTCAAAATTTGTTGATCTTTCTATGCGTCCGGAACAGAAATTAAAATATAGATATCAGTGATAGGCGTGTTTGTCAATACATTAAGTGTGCTTATAGTTATTCAATAAATGTCACTTTAGTAAAATACACATGTTTATAAGTAGTTGTGTGCGCAGAGGGGGACAGGGATAAGTCTTTGTATACATTTGAGTATTAGAGACTAGGTATGAAGACCGGATATTAGGAAGACAATTAAAAATACCTTTGGATATTAAAATAAATATAAATATATCTGTCTTGAATGAGTATACCACATTTGCCACAAGTTGTGTTTTACTCCTGTGCGTATTGTGTCGACCCTGAAGATGAACCTGGAAATTCGGGTTCGAAAATTAGGTCAAAGAACAATGGAAAATCTTGATCCAACGTCATTTTCAGACAATCAGCTAATTGAAGGCTTAAAGAAGAAGGGACAAGTGAGAACCCATCAATTGAGGCCAAAAATTACATCATCTGAATATGAAGGAAGTTCAAGATTTTACCGACCTATGAGTGCTACCAATTGTCCCGCACAAGCAAAATGCGGTCAAATCCGAAACGAAAAGGACAGCACTGAGACAACAAATATATCTTTTAGTATATAATATATTATCAATATTTTTATTTTTTATTTAAATTTTATTATTTACTTATTTATATTTATTGTACCCACATCTTATATATATGTACAGTGGTACCTCGAGATACGAGCAGCCTAACATACGAGTTTTTTTAGATAAGAGTCGGAGCTCGGGCCATATTTTCGTTCAAGATACGAGCCGTGTTTCCGGAGCGTCCCGCTAATTGGCGCGCAGGGTCGAGCACCATCCAAAAGAATCTCTTGATTACTCGCACGGGTTACCCGCTTGTATCGAAGAGTATCTTGTGCGCTGATCTCGTTTTTGCGTGATTACTGAACTTTTGTGTCACGTTTTTGAAGAATTTCGAAAGGCAGGCAAAAGAAAAGTTCTTTGGATACTTTTTTATTGAAAAAGCTGCAAGTGATAGTACAGAGAGTGCAGACAAGAAGGCGAAAACCAGTGATAATTAAATTTACGTAAATGTTAAGCTTAGTTGAAGTTTAAAGTTAATTGCATTGTTTTAAGTTTCTTCTTCATTTGAGATAAGGAATGTGTAGTTTTAATATTAAAGTTACGAAAGTTGTTTTAAGTTCTAAAAAAGCGCCGTTTACGTACGTGTCTAGAGTGCTCTCATTCCTTCCCCCCTCCATCATCCTTGCCGGTCAACTTCGTTGGCCGCACTCGTCTGTTTCCAAAGTAAGACTATTATGCTAAATAGGTCCTGAACGGATTAAGTCGAATCCAGTTATTTTAAATGGGAGAAATTTGTTTGAGATACTAGCCGATTGACTTACGAGCTCGGTTCTGGACCGAATTAAACTCGTATTTCGAGGTACCACTGTATGAATTGATGTGTACGTCTACACACTATATCTTATATATTCATATATAGATAATCATATAAGCAGCCATGTGGGTTCTTCCCACATCTTTCATAATTATCTATTTTGAAGTAAACACCAACCCCATTGTATTTAACCAGTCGTCGAATAACATAACAAAACTAGCGCCGTTATGGTGTTACAATACAATAGGGTTGGTGTTTACTTCAAGCTTGCAGACTTGATTTAAAGCATTGTTACCACCACCCGCGCAATCAAATATTGTTAAATTTTCTATCTGTTCGTAATCATTATCATCATCATACGCAGCCATACAAAAGCCAAAAGTAACTAATGTTTCACTGTCATATAACCATAAGAAGCGAACGTTGTAATTCGTATTGTTCATGGTTATATGTGGACTGTAAAAGAGAACTATGTCGCCCATTCTTAGTAAGGTTGGTTTGTATTCTGAGTTTTCCTTCTCCTAGATAGTCTGCCAACCAGGGATGATGAGCACTATCTGCCCAGATGTCAGTGGGCAGAGTTTCGTTCAGCTGCCGAAACTTGTTCTTAGCGTCCGACACGCTTACTCTCATTCCATCACTACACATTAAACAATACAAGTTACTGCGCAAGTAGACCAAGCCCAAGGCTTCACATGTATACTTATAGGTATATATATATATATATATATATATATATATATATATATATATATATATATATAAGCAAAATAATGAGTTCTTTGAATCTGAAATACCTACTATTCACTCTGAGTATATATTATATCCACATAATACATATATATTATTATTTATACCAACATTTTATATGAATACATAAATATAGGCGTCTACACACAATATATTATATATATATCTAAATCAAAATATAAGCAACCATTTAAATTCCCATCACATTTTATATAAGAAGATAAATATTCATCCACATATATTGCAAATATCTTCATTTAAAAAGTAATATGATTTCTAATATATTATATACCCAACGTTATTCGTAGGAACCCATCTTGTTGCTTACATGTTTATATATATATATATATATATATATATATATATATTTATATATATATATATATATATATATATATATATGGTTTGGAAACAGATATTAAAATGAAAATAAATTTATACAGGATATAAGTATAAATGTGTATTTGGTTGAGATACGATTCGTTAGTTTAGGCTTCGTATTCGGTCTTTTCCAAACGATAGAATAATACTATATTCTTTCAACAGTTTTACTAACCTCTCACTCTCCATAATCTATTGCACACGAGATGAGATGAGGTAAACTGGGAATTTGTGGTTTACTGCAATATAATTAAAATAAAAAAGTGATTCTTCTACGTGTCCGGAAAAGTAATTTAAAACGGATAGGTGTGTATGTCAATCCGTAATGTTTGCTTATAGTTATTCTATAATTTTCACATTAGATTGGAGTACACATATGTGTTTATAGGTTGCTGTGTGCGTGGTGGGTGATGTAGTTAATTTTGTGAATATATATGTGAGTATACGAGAATAGTTACGAAGACCGGATACTATGGCAGACAATAAAAAATACTTGGACAAGGTTTGTTGAAAAATTGTCATCCCGGCGAGATTTAGCCAACAGGAATTCAGCATGTAAATAAACTGATGCAATTGGTCTAATGATGGGCACCAAAAATTCCTTATTAGGCTGTACGCTCGAACCTGAGAGAAAATCCATCTCTTAAAACCTTGTGGCTCAGGAATCGCACTTGACGACCTTTTACTTTGTCAGGTTTAAAATATATTTGAAGATTTCTGCATAACGGCATTGTCGATGTATATTGTATAACGTGGTAAATTGGATAAGAATTAGTGCATCGTTCTATGGAACATCTTCGTTGCATTCATTAAACCAAATAGTATCCGGGTGAATTGAAAAAGGACCTTTGACACACATAAAGCTAATTTCCACCTGTCTTCAGGGCGAACACCAATTTGCCAAAAATCCTTGCTTTAGATCAAACACTTGCCTCTCGCTAGCTGTAAGACCAGATCGCTTAGAACCGGTATTGGAAACTGATCGGATTTGGTCACCGCGTTTGACTGCCGGAAATCAGCCTTCAGTTGGTGCCAATCATCCGTTTTTGTAACGCAGAACATAGGAACTCGAAACGCGGATGAGAATTGCTCAAGATAGTCGGCTTCTATCATCTCTTGCGTCGCCTGAGTCACTGTCTCTAATCCTTTTAGAGGATCACCATATACCTTTGGTGGCTTGTAAGAGCTATATTTGTTACTATAGTTTATAACCATCGACTGTCGTCCTGTGACGTACGGTGAAATTAGGTAGCTGGCCTATAGTATCGTATTGGGTTCATAACTTCTTCTACCACTCAAACAGCCGAATTGTGCTTGTGTCGGAATGCTGCACAAAAGTTGTCACCTTTTCCCGCTGTTATGATGGACCTCATCTGTGGTGTCGTCAACTTCATTTTGCTGGTGATTGTTGTCGAACTTTGTAGAGCCTGGATTATTTTCTCCAGGCTTATTCGACAAAGTGCTATATCTGGTAGTACCCAACAGCATAAATATAATGGCCTCGTGGAGTTGGGCAATAAACGTTCGATGCATGCAGTGGTATATATTGGCAGCTCACTCGATAGTGGCTTAAGTCTGTTAAATTCTGATAGCAGATCCTTAGGCTCAGCACGGAATTGTTCCAAAGCCCCGTTATAATTTTACGTACGGTCTGCCACTGCACCGTTGTATCTAACGAGGAATCTTCCACTCGAACAGGGGCTTAAAATCTATTGCATTATAACTCTGGCCTTTCCACTTCTTATGGTGCACACTTTGGCTTAATTTCTTATGATGACAAGTAATCGGTCGACTCGAATGTAAACACTGGCGGAGGTTCGTTAGCGGCCATTGTTATAATTAAGTAGTTTATACAGTTTTTCTCAACAAGCCTTGACTTAATTGCCTGTAACTGCGATTAAATTGCTAACCTGTTTTGAAAAAAATCCTGACGCACCTTTACAAACTACCACAAGTAGCCATTTTACTATAAACATGACTAATTTTTATCGATTAATTATTGGAGTTTGCTCGTGTACAGCGCGTTCCTTTAGTTAAAGAAGTTTACAAATTAATTCCTATCATTCAGTTCGGAGATTCAACTAATGCTTCCATCGTTCTCCGGATATAGCCTTACCTTACTTCTTGCAACCCTACGTAATTTTTCTTGTATTAACGGCAGTCCTAAATCGCGACATTGGTGTATTCTCGGTCTGTATCTCTGCAATCGGTGTGTATTCGCACTTTCAGGATAGATTCTGAACGTGTTGGGTTTAGTTTTGTCGTTTGTCATGGATTTAAACTTTGTTGCCGATGGATACTTTCGTTGTAACACTTTGGTTTAGATCAGGTGTTATGGTTGGCTTGTTTTATTCTACTAAGCGGAAGATGATTTAATGTCAGTGATAGATTAAAAAGTGACGAGTAGATCTGGTCTGAATACAAATGACTTCAAAACGGTCTTTCGTTAATAATTTTACTCTGAAGCCTAAGGTAGCGCTAAAAATGGCCTTGCTACCAGTCATTAACGAATTCGTATAGCTGGGAACCCTGGTTATACCAGATAGATCGGCTTCGTTCGAGATTTCAAGGAGTATTATCTTTGCTGCAATATATTCATGACCCGAGGCAACTGTGCTTAATTTGCAACAGTACCCGTATTATTATAATTTGTCTTTTGGATTAATATTAGTCTTTCTATTCAATTAAATGCTTGTTATATGTGCTTATGTCTATTTTTTGTATAATGTGAAGCGTCTGTCAATTAAAAATTTTGTTTAATATTATGTCGGTTAAATATTTGAAATCAAACTAAAATGAATGAAACTACAATCTGGTATGCCAGCCCCGTCATGAATTGGTATACAACGTCGATACTGATGATAACGATTCGAATTCCATTGATGATTCTTATTCGGAGCATGATTTTGATACTCATGACAGACACAAAAGAAAGGCGCTTAAATGTGAAGTAACGAACGATAATAAAACGTGGACAGGTAGCTATCAGATTACCTGCAGAGCAGATGGGCCTATTCATTTTGGTACAGTCGATCCATGTACACGAACTTTGCAAATCTACAATGCATCGAATTCGGCAAGCCTTTTCTTTATCTTTATCATTTGTTTTTGTTTATTTTTTCTATTTTTATCACATATTTAACAGTGTAGTGATATTCAAGTTATTCATCTTGGAATCCTTGGTTTGTTTTAAAATACATTATTTCTAAAATGCTGATGTCGCCTTGCCCGAATGCTAACTTGGCCATAATGGTGTTGTGGAGAGGCTTAGTTTGCCTCATTTCT